>CM039505.1:3465600-3700168 GCA_022432975.1 Begonia masoniana | reverse complement strand
TTTTGGCACAAGATGGAATGAGGAGCGCCACCGAAAGGCCCCCCGGGATCTCAATATTTTGCCTGGGACCGGGGGTCGCAGTGGGGGGCTACAACTCCTGTTCAACGTGAACTACACGTGATTCGAGAACAGGGTCATCGTCCCGGATCGGCCCCCCGTTGTTGGCCTTAACTTTTGGTAAGATTGAGAATGGAGGGTCGCCCCCCCCCGAAATGCCCTTCCGATGTCCAATATTTTGTTTGAGAACGAGGGGCGGATCTCCGACACTCTATATAGGAAACCCCCCCCCCCCCCCCCCTTGTCGTTTCTCACTCCCTGCTGGCAAAAAAAAACCCTCAAACCTTTACTCTTTCTTGCTCCGACGAATTTTCTCTATATTAACGATGTCGATGGATTCTTATTCGGACTGATATTCGTACTTCACGCCCATATATGATTATCTTCGGGCATTCGATCACCTTGAAAGTTGTTAGAATCACGACCATGAAACAAATGCATGCGGAAGCTATAAACTAAAAAGAGAGGTCGGTGTTCAAAGAACACCCCAAAACAGAAAATGTAATCGTGAAAACAAAGAGAAAGAATGAACCATGTAGGTGAGGTGGGTGCTGGTTATTCTTGGCCATAAAGGACCGAGTGTTACCTGCAAACGAACGTCGAGAAAGAAGGGGTCCTTGCCGGTCCTCTGGTCATTGATCAACGCCGAGGAGAACAATTCTGCTTCATGAACGAAGAGGTTCCTGCAAAGGATGAAATGACCTTGCATTTCGATGCTTCTCCCTCAGAAGCTGCCGACGGTGAGAGTGGAATGTGAGGGATCCCTAAGTTGGCCCAGAAGCAATGAACTGCTCCGGGAAAGGAATTCGTCGTTGCCGACGAAATTCTCAACCGAGGGAAATAGGATTTCGGCCGCCTTCTCCCATGGATTCCCAACTCGAAAGAGGGAAGGAAGGACAGAATAAAGCTCCACTGAGTAACCTAAACTCAGGGGAACATTTGGTGGCCTTCAAGCGCAGAGCGCCGGCGCACCCGAGAACCTCTCGGTTTCTCTCTCGCTTAAGAGAAGACAAGCTTCACTCTATAATTTTCCAAATATTCGATGTTCAAAAACTTGGTTACAAATGTTTCAGAGCAGGACCTTATAGCCTCTGGAGATCGATGGTTACAGAAGGAAAGAAAACGAAAAAAAAGGAGAAAGCGAGAAAGCGAGAAAGGCTCGAAAGAGCTGTTAGAGCGTCGGCCAAAGAAATGGTCGTTGGTGATGCGGCGTCTGGTCGCTTGTCTTCAGTCGAAGGCTTTCTTCAAATGACATCCTTTAGCCAAAAGCCCGAAGCACTTCTCTTGTGGGCTTCTAATTGGATTGGAATGGGGCTTCCTCAAATGGACTTCTCCTTATATTGAATTGGGCTTATTTCTTCCTCTTGGGTTTATTTGCTTCTTTAATTATGGCTTCTATTTGTGGGCTTGCTCTTAGGCTTTGAGTGGGCCAACTTCTCTTTATGAACCAAGCTGCCTTTGCTCTTTGTTGCACGCTAACTGTTCGATGAAAGTCCTCAATGAGCATCTAACTTCACCTTTGTTCCAAGACTTTGATCATTGCCAAGTTTTATTAGGAAGTCACCTACACAATCAACAAACTTTGTTAGAAATATAATAGTTGGTGAACTTACCTCGATATCCAGCTTGATCCTCGAGATCCAAAGCGTAACAAAGGTGATGAAGAAATAGAGGTGCAATCGACGTTGAAAACTCTAGACGATGAGTATCAAACACCGGTCGACTCGGAGGATGATGAAATGGAAAATATACTAGTAAGGGAAGAAATTTCGATGAGATTTTATCTAGGAAAAAAATATAGTTCTTTAAAAGCAATTAGAGAATAAATAGTATAATATAGTTTGAATAATAGTTATGAGATCAAATTCATTAAAAGTGAATATCGGCGACTGACGACAGTGTATGAAGATGGATGTGATTGGCGACTGCATGGTTCGAAGATATAAAATGAGCTTACATTTCAAATAAAAAGTTTCAACGATTGTCACAACTGTTCAAGAAAAATTGAGAATCGACACGCTATTGTAAAATGGGTGGCAAAACATTATTTGGATAGGTTCAAAAGTCAACCTACGTGGGAAATTTCGTTCATTATCGAGACAGTGAGAAAGGATTTGAATATCAACATTACACCAAGTCTTGCCAGAAGAGCAAAAAGCAAAGCTTGAAAACTTAATGAAGGGAAAGACGACGAACAATACAAGCTATTGTGGTCGTATATAGAAGAAATTCGTAAATCAAATCCGAGTAGCACATTGGGCCTACAGACTTACTTGGTGGGCTCTGCCGATAATGAGTCATGTGTATTCGAAATAATGTATATGTATATGGCTGCTTGCAAGACAGGTTTGTTGCAGTGTGGTAGACCTATTATATGTTTGGATAGTGTCATCTGAAAGGCTCATATCCTGACCAATTACTGACAGCCGTTAGCATTGATGGCAACGATGAAATATTTCTTGTTATTGCCAATGTGGAATCAGAATGTATGAACTCATGGACGTGATTTTTGAAATTATTAAAAGAAGACCTAAATACTAAATCGAGATATGGATGGACATTTGTTTCGGATTGACAATAAGTATAATGCATTTTTTATTGTTCTTTCAAATATTGAGGCGTTGTGGTAGTTATATTGTTTTATGTTGACTCAGTTGTTCTTTCAAATATCAAAAGTTGTTGCCCGCTATGCAGCAAGAATTACCGTCAGTCGAATATCACTATTGCCTTCGGCATATGTATGCAAATTTCAAAAATCAATTTTTGTACAAAGTATACAAAGATGCAATGTGGAATGCAGCCATGGAAACCACAACTTTTCATTTTGAGAGAGAAATGAGGAACTTACAACAGATTAACCCGGATGCCCACGCATATCTTCGAGGGGGCTAGTCATGCATTTTCTTCGATTCTCAAGTGTAAATTAGGATTAAACAATTTATGTGAGTCATTCAATGTAGTTCTATTACCTGTAAGGGACAAACTGATTCTGACAATATTCGAGATGATTCGAAAATGCTTAATAACTAGGATTGTCAAAAAATATGAGAAGTTGGTCTCGTTAACAGACATCTTGTGTCCCCAGATAAGAAAAATATGAGAATTTATGTATTTATTATACTGTGTAATGTATGTATTTATTATAATGTATAATTTAATGAGATAAAGTTGTAAAAATGGGCAGAGTTTCATTTGTTTTATGACTCCCCCATAGTTAACTTCAAACAATTCCTGCATATTCAAATCACAATTTTATAACCAACAGCCAGTTTTATATAATTAAGTACAACTCAATTACAATCATAAAATAAAATATAATCATACATCACATAGCATAAACTAAAGTACAATCATAATACTCATATTATAAACTAAAGTACAAACATAAAGTCAAGTACATAAAATGAAATACAAAACATAAACTAAACTACGGTGGGACATCGTCGTCGTCTCACTCCACCCAATCCATGAGGAATTTCTTCAGCTCTCTCTGTGTCACAATGAGCTCCTCGACTTTGCCTATGAGGAAATTCAGTCTCTGCTCCATCTTGTCTCACCTATTAGCTGTCTGGAGGGACAATGGCCGAGCATGGGCGTCCTCCATAGGAATATCTGCAGAGGTAGAGGCCTCTTGATCTCCCTTGAACACCCAAGTATTGTCGACTTCAACTAAGCTCTCGAATACATCGCTGGATCTTTGTGCTCTCATCCGCTCTCCAGTCGGTAGCTGAATCTGAGCTCGCTCAACAATATTCTATATCAACGTGTCATACGATAGATTCTTATTGTACGTCTAACTGATATCATGCATGTGACCTAAAATCACAAAGCCATGGTCGAGGATCTCCCCGTTGTACAGATTCTTCATCACATAGAGATCCATGCAGCTCATGAGATCTCTATGTCCATCCCGAGATAGAATTATATGGGTTATCAGATTGTGAATAACCTTAGCTCTGACGTTCAAATCCTTGGATTTTGGATTCACGAACCCATCGATGTTGGAATTGCGATGAATTTCTCTAAGAAGCTCTAGTCCCTCGGCTGATCTGAAAAAATAGTAATCTCAGGAAATATAGTAGTATCTCTCCACATCATTCCCTTCTCCGGTACACTCGAGCAATTCATTAATTGACTCTAGAGGTATAACAATCTATGTACCAAGGATGTACGTCTTCAAACATCCTACTCTCCTGATAGAGGTCAAGTTCGCATAAAACAAGCGAACAATTCGGTCGTAGTTATCGCCCCTCAATCCGTACACCCCGTGTAGGGTGATTCTGTCAACATCTCTTTGATCTGCAACGACTCTCAACCTCTAAAATTGACTATCTTCGAATGAATAACCAAACAGTTTGACATATCCCGCTCAAATTGCTCTTGACACGTCTGATTTCGAAATTCAATCGAAACATACCCAGTTGATGGTCGTCGAGCTTGAGCAGTAGCACCTTGTGACGACGGTGCCCAGTTTTTCGGACACCATTAAGATGGTTCTCCTTATGAAAATGATGCAAAATTTAGCGGAGCACGTTCGGTCTGGCCACTTTGTGAATGATTTCCTTGTGACGGGGCAACCTTTCGTTTAATCACCAATTGGGAGCCACTTGAGGAAAATTTGGGGATTAAGTTGAATTTAGGATTTGGAGATTTTGACGATTTATGCCTCAGATTTGTGAGATTTTTTGGATAATATTTGAATAAAACGAATAGGGGACGTGAAATGGTCGGATTTTAGGTTGGAATCGCAGGGGCGAGAGAAAATCGAGTTTTTCGGCAGTGGAGGGTGAAAATGGGGGGTCGGTTTCTCATATAGAGTCGGAGATCGATCCCTCAATCTGGGGCAGTGACCCAATTCTCAGCTCTAATTTTGACAATGGGGAGTCACCGCCCCTGATTGGCTATCCGTTCTCCAAATAAGGTATGAGAACGCGGGATCACAGTCTCGGATTGAGGGGCCGATCTCCCTTTATGGTTTGATTTGTTACATTTTGGATAGTTTAAAATTTTAGTTGATAAAATTTTTAGTTTAAAAGATATTTCAAATTAAATTAATATTTTGGGTTGCAGTTGATTTTAACCTAATTTTTTTGAAGACTTGCCTCTCGGCTCTCGACAAAGATTCCTTTTTTTTTTTTTTTTTTTTGCAGTTCTGTACATTGCATGAAACTCTCTTCTGATCTGTTCTTCATTTGCGACGACGAAGCATCTTTGACCAAAACCCACGTCCTTTCTTCTCTCCATCGCCATCTTCACATCTCGATCTTCCTGCAAAATTGAGTAATCTGCTTTTTTTGGGCTTGTTCTTTCTTCTGTACAACAAAGAGTTAAAGAGATGACGACCCTTTTTCAGTGAAGGATAGCGGATTGGCGGAGGAGAAGAAGACGAAGAGGCCGAAGATGGTGGATAAGAGGATGAAGAAGAAGAAGAAGAAATAGTTATGGACGACGAATGTCTGTGGAAGTTGGCAGAAAATGATAACTTGGAGAGTTTTTCAATTAAGCAAATGGAGCAGACACCGGGAGACTGCTCGTGTTTTGGGTGTTTTTTGCAGTCTTTAGACTTCAGTGATTCCGCCATTAACGATCACTTCATGGAGCTCTTCAGCTCTTCTGGTGTTTAAATCTAACAAATGTTTAAATAAAAAAACGAAAAGAAGAACCACTACACTCTTTCTGTGATACTTCATGCGGGTTTCGTCGGTTCTTATCCCAATTGATTTCTTGATCAGAAGAGTGGAATACTTTTCTGCTGAACGGCTGTGATTCAATGATTACCGCCTGGTGTCAATATTCTAATTCATTCAGGATTAGATTAGATCGGAAAGTCGCAAGCTTTTTCCATGGCGGCGCGAAACGTCTCATTTCTGTTTTTGTCTGTAGCCAAAGATTGGGCATAAATGGGCCGGGTTCGACCTTGACTAGATAAGCAAACCGTCATCTTTCTCCGGTCCTAAGTTTTCTGCAACTGCCCTTCTTTCTTTACTCCATTCTTCTTGCTCTCTGAGCATTTCCCTCCCACCCTTAGTCTTCAGGTGAAGCTAGATGGGATGGGAAGAATCCATGAAAGCGGGTTGCAAGAAAATGTCAGACTTGAAGAAGAAAATGGAAGCTTCAACAACCAACCACTGTCTTCTTCATTGGAAGATAAAAGTTAGAGACAGATGTGAAAAGCGCAGATCGCCATGGACGCAGATGAGTTATTGGACAATTTTTTAAGCATGTGTACTTTTATAATATTATGATCTATTTGTGTTCTTTGTTGCGCTATGCATCTACTCAGAAAACATAACATCATAGGGATGACGACGAAGCTTCTTTGTTGATTTAAAAACAACTCCATTGCCAACTTTCATTGGCCAGTCAGAGTATAAATTAACATAACATCTACTGTTCAAAGATCGTTCACCACCAGAATATGGGATTAAAACGATGTGGCACCAAGACGACAAATAATGACGTTGATTCAATCTAAATTAAATTAATAATTAATACTGCACTACAAAGAGTGGGTGTGGTTTCATGTGATGTGAAAATATGAATTGTGGCAAATGCACATTATTGTTAGTGACGAGTAATAAAGTGATTAAATTGAGTTTCTACTCATTAATAACAAACCATTGATAAAAAGAACTAATAAAACTACGTAGTATTTTGCATTAAAACAAAAGATTTGATTTTAATGATTAATTAATAGGGTAAAGTGCAATTTGGCCCATACAACTAGGTGAAATGGACAATTTACACCGTAAACTTAGATAATGGGCAATTTGGCCCCTACTACTAGGGTAAAGTGCAATTTGGCCTCTACTGTCATATTTTCCGTAAAAAAATAACGTTTTTTGGTTTGTTTATTTTTTTTTTTCCGAAATGCCCATCACTGGACCGAACCGGACAGGACCGGTTCGGCTAATTCTACTCTAGTTTTTTTTTTTTTTTTTTTTTTTTAATTCTCGAAATAAAGAATACATAGGAATAGAATTAAAAAAAAAAAACAAAGTGGAATTAGCCGAACCGGTCCTGTCTGGTTCGGTCCAATGATGGACATTTCGGGAAAAAAAAAATAAATAAGCCAAAAAACGTTACTTTTTGACGGAAAATATGACGGTATGGGCCAAATTGTACTTTATCCTAGTAGTAGGAGCAAAATTGCCCATTATCCAAGTTTACGGTGTAAATTATCCATTTCACCTAGTTGTAGGGGCCAAATTTCACTTAACCCTAATTAATATAAACAACTTAAAAGTAAAAAAAAAAAAAACATATTTAAGTGTTGATTCAATTAAAAAGTAATCGATAATCAATTTTCTTCCATTTATAACAGAGCATTTACATTTTTAGGGTAGTTTTACAATAACATAACTAGTCTAACTAACTTGAAACTTTGAATTTTATTCTTAATAATGCTCTTCTTCCAATTAAGTCATGTTCCTTTTGTGCAATGTATAATTCTATACTCGAGCTGCTTTCCAGTTTCCAAAACAGAAGAATAGCGAGATTTAGATTAGAATTTCCATCTCGTAATCATAAATAAACACTGAGTGCGTTATTGAATAAACTAATCAATGAATCAAACTACATACATAAAGTTGGATATTTCATCTTTTCAATCTAAAGAAAATTAGCTATAATACAGAAAAACATGCTTGAATTAATCATTGTGAAAAAAAAAAAAAACAGAATAAAGTAGAAAAAACAAAATAAAATACTTTATCAATTTGTGGAGCTTTTTGTTGCTCTCTCTCTCTCTCTGTAAGCTTCTATTCTTGGTGTGATAAAAAGTATTGAACTATGCTACTAAATCTTAAAATATATCTAAATATATGCAAAGATTTTAAGAAATCTATTTCTAATAATATGTTCCACAAAGTTGAAGCAATTCTAGGTAGTTTTAGCTAAATATGTATTACATCAAGCACAATTTTTATGCAAGACTTGTACAAATAACTCCATTTCATAGAGTTATCACAAAGCCAAGCGAGTCTCTCTTCCTCACTCACTATATTGTTGAGTACATGTATTATTTTACCCTCTCTAGGAGTCACAGATGCATTATGACACCCAAAATTAAATAATAACTTGACTCAACAATTAGAAACTCTATCAGAATGACTACAAAAATCAGTACATCAGGTAGATGAATAGCAGAAAAAAGTTGTTTAAAACGAAGCAGCATATAAGAACTGCAAAATCTATGCTGCATTGGAATGACAAATTCTTCCAAGTTAGAAATCTGCGCTAGTCTAATAACTTTATGTCTAGTTTGACGTGTGTTTGTTATACCTAGTCTTGAACGGAGAACAGCACGAAGAAATATCAATTCCAGCAACTTCCATGGCATTACAGACCCATTCAGGAACATCACCTTCTGGGAACTACATGATAATGAAGACAACAAAAATAGCAAGATAAAGAGAAAGAGAGAAGAACTTATATCAGATAAATAATAAACCGTTCTAATATGTCTTTCTGAAATCTTCCTCTTATTACTTTTACGGATTAGGACGATGCAAGCAAATTTGCTTAGACGGAAAAAAAGGATTCAGTGACTTACCATTTTTTGCAGAAAGCTGCACACGAACCTGTATTAATAAAAATATTACTCACATATTCATTCTAAAACTAAATTGTAATGTCTACTCAACCCTTTACACAATAATCCATCTCTCTTTTTCTTCTTTTTCAGTCAGTTTTGTTTTTATAAGCAACGAGTATTCCCCCTCCACCAACTAAAAGAAAAAAGAAAACAAAAGGAAGATAGAAAAGTTACTCTGGAAATTTTCCTTGGACGATTGAGAAATGCAGATCTCTGCTAAGCTGACAAGTTCACCGGATTTTCCATTAATATTCGATCAAAATGATGCAAATTTTCAACTAACAATTTAGGAGCAAATTCTGTAGGTACCTTCAACATGTAGTGCAAATTATGATACGATAGAAGCTGAGATCCCATGGCATCTTTGGTAACGAGGCAATGAATATAGGCTCTTGTATAGTTCTTGCAAACCTACACGGAATAAACATTACGAAGCACATATTTAAATTCAGCTTTTCAAATTGTAAATGATTATTCAATCAAAACCAGTAGTATAAGAATACCAAACAAGTGCATGAAGGATCAATAGGACGAGTGTCATCAGCCATGGCATTATGCTTTAGTTTAAGCACTCCCTGCATTAAGTACAGGAAATATTAGAAAAAATCAATCGCACTCACAATTTTTTCGGTGTTTGATTCTCTTACTTATAATTTAGAACTTTTCTTCCCAATATTAATTCATATAGAAAAAAGAAAATAATCATAACTAATACTGGGTTCACTTTCTAGCCTAGGCATACAAATTAGATTAAGCTTGAAAATGTAGAAAATAATCTTAGATGGATGCAAAGGTTGAGAATTAATCAAACTAGCAAAATATTGTGAACTTCACTGTCTCCTTCTCAAAGAATACATAACCTCTTGAACAAGAGCCGTGCCAAACCGGGCAGTGCGAGTAGGATAAACACAGTCATACATGTCAGCACCCAGGGCACTGCAAACCACAATATCTAGAGGATAACCAACACCCTGCATGAGAAAACTATCATTTAACCAACCTCCTATCAGGAATGCAAAACAATAACAACTGATATTAAATGTAAATAATCATTTCATTGCACCATAACATATCGAGGTTTATCCTCAGGCAATGAAGCCGTGCACTGAGCAACAACGCGCCAAAATGAATCTTTGTCTTCACCTCCTGAAAGACCACCAATAGCATAGCTGTTTCAAAAAAGCAAACCAGTAAATAAAAGTCCTCGACAAGAAAACTAATTGCAACTTGAATTATTCATGTCACTTGTGATGAGATTGTGGAAGAATTTGAGCATGCATTATGAAATTGATGAGCTCAAATCTGACAAAACTTCCCCAATAATATTGATGGATCGTTACCCTCCCCCGCAAGGGAAGAAGGTTTATGAATCTACAAACCAATAATGAAAAGAAGGAAAAATTCATGTTGGTCAACTAATCGTGCATTTTTTATTTTCGTTTCATAAGAATAAGTCTCCTATGTGAAGAAGATAGTAGAACGGAAAAGATTAACTTGTTAAACTTTAATTATTATTCCAACTTTGCACAAGGATGGCAATCGTCTGCATGCTAAAAACCAAGACTTAAGCCATAGAGAATAAAAAACTGATATTTAGGATGAAAAAGTTCAAACTTGAATAGTATTCCAATTTTGCACGAGGTTAGTAATCCTCTGCATGCTAAAAAACCAAGACAGAAGCCATAGAAAATAAAAAATTGAGATTTAAAATTCAAACACAATTCTTGGAAAGAAATAAAATAAATTGGAAATATGTTATAGAAACAGTAGATCACCAAGTTTTTTACTTAAATTACTGAATCAAGAGAAAAGAATATATGAAGTGGATTATATGCACTCTGGTTCATAAAAAATGAAATGCTAAACATAAAACGATAAGGGCCATAGACTGAAAGTAGCATACACCTTACCCAGGTAATTTCCGTTCTACCAGGCCTCTAACACATATGTCCCTGATCACAACAGAAAAACAATTTAGAACATACACAATAGATTCTATATGTATAAATTCTCATATTAGAAGACGAGGTGATCTGGAAGGTTAAACTAAAGGCCTTGCATTGTATCACAAGAGACTTGACTGGAGAGATGCACTGCTCAACCAAAAACAGGAGGGAAATCGGATTAATTTAAGTTGTAACAATTTTCCTGATCGACAAAAATAATAAATTTTTATCTAATAAAATATATAACAAAAATTCATAAAATAAATTTTTATCTAATAAAATAATAAAGAAATATTTACTTGCTGATCGACAATCTTCCAGATGCATGATGAGCATACAGAGTAGTCTACAGAACTGTTTAAAAACTTAAGGCTCTGATACCAACTGTAACGACCCCAAAATTTATTTTCGTTTTTCCTCAATTTGACACTTTAAAATTTTTCCCAAATCGATTTGCAAATTAGGTTAAATTGGATCGTTATAAAACCCTAATTTTCTTAATTCGAAATACTTGAAAATAACAAAAATTATTTATTAAGCGAAAGTTTTGAAACAACTATAAATAAATATTTCAAAAGATTCAATATTAAACAAACATTAAATCAAACTTTATTTATAAATTTTAATAATAAAAAAAAAACAATAACTTCGCTAATTGAAAATTCAACAACTGGTGAAATATCATTTTTTTAAAAACGATATAAAAATCATGACTTGAAATTACTATTCGGAGCCAACGACAACATCTTCCTCTGTATGCTCGTCCGCCTCTGAAAAATTTTCGATCAATGTCAGTTCATCTTCAGATAAAAACTCACCTACAACACAAAACTAATGCGTTAGATAAACTTAGTAAGTAAAAATACGTGTATGTGAATTTAATTGCATGCATTATCCAATTCATGCTTTAAAAGTTATATACTGGACGAAACTCATTTTTCAATTTTTACCATACGTTCAGGCTTTTAGAAAACTAGCAGTTTCTCACCCTTATAAAATTTCATCAGCCATCTAAATTTATAACCATGCGTTTAAGCTTTCCTTATCATCTCATGCGTTCAGGCTCTCATTAGTATTTTCATGTTTTCCGTCAATTCCATTCATTTTCATGCAATTCCGTTCAGGCTCGCATACATTATGACCTATCATTTTTATCTTTCTACATTCTTAAGTCAATGCCTATACATGCGTGTCCAAATAAAAACATAATTTAATTGCATGCATTATCCAATTCATGCTTTAAAAGTTATATACTGGACGAAACTCATTTTTCAATTTTTACCATACGTTCAGGCTTTTAGAAAACTAGCAGTTTATAACCCTTATAAAATTTCATCAGCCATCTAAATTTATAACCATGCGTTCAAGCTTTCCTCATCATCTCATGCGTTCAGGCTCTCATTAGTATTTTTATGTTTTCCGTCAATTCCATTCATTTTCATGCAATTCCGTTCAGGCTCGCATACATTATGACCTATCATTTTTATCTTTCTACATTCTTAAGTCAATGCTTATACATGCGTGTCCAAATAAAATTATAATTGAATAATAAAATACTTTAAAGAAAATAATTAATAAATGTTTCGTGATGTAGGGCCTACGGCCAAAACATTAAAAAATCTAGTGTTTTACTTACTTTGATTCCGAGAGATAGAGAATAAACCTCTTCTTTGCCTAAAATTAGGGAGATTTAAATTTTCTCCTTCATCAAAAAATAATCATTTGAAAGTAAAATAAGGGTAGAAAATTCTTTACCAATAAAATCATAGCTTTGAATTTTTAGATCGATTTGGGCATCTTAAACGATCCAATATTCGGTTTGATAGGTACAAATTTTTTTTTTTGGTTTGATAGGGCCGGTTCAGGTCGTCAGAACCGGTTCGGTTCACTGATATGGTTTGGTTCACTGATGGGTCCGATTTGCAGTCCATTCGGTCTAGTCTTTTAAAAGAAACCGGTATTCCTCTTTTGTCCTTCACCTTCGCATGAGTTGCTGCTGAGTGAGAGAGAGTGAGACAGAGGGAGTTATAGAGAGATAGAGAGAGACGAACACAAAGCGAGGAAAAGAGAAAAATTTACGCCGTTAAAGGGAGCTTGCTTGATCGGAAGGAGTTTTCTTCTGTCGCGAAATAAAGCTCGGCCGAGAGGGATTTCGTCGGCGGAGTGTGGAGTCGAATGAAGCTACGATTCCTCTTCCTTAGAGAATTTCGATCGCAACTGAGCGGTTTGCGGTGGTCGGAGGTCCGTCGAGGTAAGGACTCCAATTGTTCTATGGTTTTTAGAACTTGAGAGAAATTTGTTGTGTTGGCACTAAGCAATCAATTATAGGGGAATTCCCTCAATTCTTTCCTTTGATAGGGAGTACGATTATGACCCTCCAATTGAGCAGATTCTAAAACGAAATAGGGAAGAATTGATTTCCTTAATGTTTGCATAATATTGGCTTGAAATTATGGTTGGATTATTTCCATAGATTGTTGATCGTGTAATTTGGTCATAATTATGGTTGTTAATTGTGATTTAGTTGTTGGTTTTGTTTGTATTTATGGAATAAAATTGATTTTTGATTTAAATCTTTGACGTTAGAATCCATTCAATTTAGGCTAATTGAGGAACTCAATTTGGTTGAATACTAATTAGGGTTTAATTTGGACTAATTTGGGGATAAATTTTGGTATATTACAGATTGTGACAGTCTGCCATGTGAAGGCAAGGAGAGTCTGGTGGGGCTCAACTCATATCAGTGGGGTGTACAATCCAAATTGCTTGAGAGAGTTCTCTTTCCTACCTAATATAATGCATTTTGAGGCTGACCTCAAGAACAAATGCAGACTCTCGCCTAAAGCGGACAATATTGTATCAGAGCCACTGCCCAACCAGAATTGTGGCCGACGAGGACGTCGGGCCCCTAAGGGGGAGAGATTGTGACAGCCCGCCGAAGGCAAGGAGAGTCTGGTAGGGCTCAGTCCCATATCAGTGGGGGTGCACAATCTCACATTAATTGGGAGAGTGAAAAATGCATGATTTATAAGTAGAGTTTCCCTTCTTACCTAGTACAACGCGTTTTGAGACTGACCTCAAGAACAAATCTGTGCGAGCTCTGGCCCAAAGCGGACAATATTGTACTGGAAGGACCGGGGGACGTTACAATTATTTCCACCCTTTTCTACGTTTCACACTTTCAAAGCAAGTTTTGTTTCTTATCAAGGAAAAAAGTTGTACCTTAACACAGGATCTAAACCACCTTGTACAATACCAAATAAATTCTGCTCATTAGGTCTTTCATGAGCTGTTTAGAAAAAAAGTTTCAGCAAAAAAAAAAAAAATCATGCCAAATAATCAAATAAAAAGCTACAGATCTGAAATGAACATAATATTTTCTTGGAACCTTCAAGGAGAGTAGAAGATCCAGAGTCGTAATGAAGTATTTAGGTTTAATCCCACAAAACTCTATTTTGCATAACTTAGCTTTAAAATAGTCAAAGCACTTGACACAATATAACGGTTTCATATAACCCATTTGGACACTAACAAAGAACAAATTGAAATGAGAAGTAATAGGATAATTGCATGTTTACAACAATTCTCTTGTCACAATCTTTGCAAGTGCGAGAAAAACATTACCAGCTATACATCTATCTATCCATCGAAGAGTGCGATACATGGCTTCCTCAACTCTTGGACCAGTAATTGTGGTTCTAACTACATCATCAAGAGCCATAATAATATCGGCTCCAATTCTGTTCTGTGAAAATTAGTTCAGACTGAGAAACTATACAGATAAGTAAGTTGAACTACAAAAAAAAAAAAAAAAAAAGACAACAAGTTCACTATATTCAAATTTTCTAATGCAAACACATTTTGATACAATCGCAGTAATGAGATATATCTGTTAGATTTAGCGTTTGGGGTACTCATTTTGGCATTTTGTTGGGATAATATCATACTTTGCAACACTCATTGGCAATCAATGGCATACTAGCAAAGTGTCTCACAGGAAAGTAGATGAGCATTCACTCATAACATCACATGGTCTCTCATAAGACAGCTTAACATTTCACATATCATGGCACACAATATCTTTTGTTACAACACTTCTTCTATACGTCTTTTTGCCAATGAAAAAATTAAAATTAACGGCAAAAAAAGGTTTGAATTAACTTATTGTAATTGGAAGATTGATCCCAAAATAATAAACACAGAAGGGGAGAATGATGACCGAGCTTGATAATTTCAGTAGAAATCATTTAAGACAGCCAACTTAGATAAGGAATTGGATTATTGAAGCCACGTTCAACTAGTTTTCTACATAATCCAAGATTCTCTTTTCTCCTCACTTTCTACAATCACAGCACATGAACTCCCACCCACACAATGCCTGGCCCCGCTACATTTGTTTGATTATTAGAAAGTAAAATACGATGATAAACCAAGAACAATGTTTTCATATAATAAATAATTAATCAACCTACTTGGATTTGTATCGACTCCTCTGGTGTCAGAAGCATTGGCTTTCCATCAACTGGCGACTAAATAAAGAAATGAAACTAATGCATTAAATCAAACAGAGGATTTAAATGATAGTAGGAATTTTATTTTTGTATATCATTCTATTCACATGATCCTCAACAGAAAGAGATGGAAAATTGTAACCAAAACCAATTTCTAAGGTTTATACAAAGCCAATAAACAGGTTAAGTGCTCGTAACATCTGCCATAGTTTCCAAATAGAGAAGGCATTTCGTTGGGCCTCCAAAACGACCTATCCTTATTAAAAAACCTCAACATAATGGCCATCGTCCAACATTATGAGAAAAATTTTAAAAGGTACCTGAAATGTTACACCTTTTTCAGTGATGTCTGCTAAATGCAGTAAAGATACCTGTTAAACATCAAAACTAGTCATGAGAAAACCTGAATAAAGCATTGATTACATCGCCAGTCTTGGAAGTAAGTCTAGGAATAAGATTCATGAAAACATACAAGGGACAACGAGATGAGAATTTTCTATAAATTTGAAAATTAAGGCAATAAATTTTTTATGGGCAACTAAAGAGGAAGGAAATGTAAAATGATCTAGTCGTATAAGGTATGGCAGCATTCTTCTGTTATCCTTCTTTAAAGAATATTTGACTCAGGGATTTAAATTTTAATATTAAATATACAACAAATTTTCATTAAAAAAAATAAAAACTAATGGAAGCTAGAAAATATCATTTACAATCGTGATGATATATCATTAGTTCAAAAGACAACCATTTGAAAGCCACCAGAGTCAGTAAGCAGTGCTCTAGGCCAGTTCATGAACTTGTGGAGACCTCCCAACTCATCAATAAGCTCTGAAGTAGGACGAAGTGCCAAATGGTACGTGTTTCCAAGTATGATTTGGCAGCCAATTTCCTCAAGTTGGCTAGTTGTCAAACCTTTTATGGTCCCTGTGAACAAGAAGAGCATGCTACGATTGTTGGAGTATTAGGAAGTCAGTCACAAGAAATATATCAATACTTGCCCTGTGACCTGTTTTAACTTATATAAGCTATTGATAGAAACTCTCCATTGTTTCCTTTTACTTTTAATTGGTGAGAAAAGTCTTAATCAACATCAGATGCAATACTAACCCATCACAAAGCTATGAGTCGAATTTTCTACCAACATCTATTAACTAGTTTATCTGAAGTCTTTGAGGAAGGAAAAGATTAATATCAAATATTTGTTTTTACAATGATCACCTGCATTCTTTCACTAATAAGGCAAAGACCAAAATGAAGCGGAAACTACTAATCTACATCAGGATTTGCAAAAAGACTCTATAATTTTACTGTTCAATAGAAGTGGAAGAAGAAACCGATATTCTAAGGTTCAATTTACTTATTATGTCCCCCACATGAAAAAAAAATTGATCTTTGAGATTCCAACCTTGTGTTCCCACTGGCATGAAAAGTGGCGTCTGGCATACGAAGTGAGGGAGTGTGAGCTGTGCTGCACGAGCACGATTGAATCTCCCAAGAATCTTCGATCAAATACAAAAAAAGATTCTTAGATTAGCAAAAAAAGAAGAAGATATATTTAGTGTTTTGGCCCAACGAGCCGACCAAGATCACGTGAAAGGAAAGGGATAGCTCAAATGACGAAAAACTTATCAGATCCTAATAGCACTAGAATAATATCATGCTTAGTACATACATATCCGGTGATTCTCTGCTCCAAATGACACAAATTATAGTAAATAAATAAGCCTATAGCCAATAAATTGCCGCATAAAAGTTAACAGAGACAGTTGTGGGTATATGATGACGAATACTAATTGAAAGAGAATCTTTTTTTTTTTTTTTATGTTGTGAAATAGAGAATAAATGCACGTTTCCTATCACTCCTGTGAAAAAAACCATTGACATTTCTCTGTAAATTTGAAAACAACAGCCATAATCTAGATGCGTTACCGTGCAAACTTGAAATGAAATGTCCAACATCAAACCTAACTAACATTAAAACTCATTAATCACGAAAACGAACGTAGTGTAAGGTAAAATAAAAACTCAACGGTGAAGAATGGAGAATCCAAGACGAAATAGAACCTCGAAACGAAGAGCCATAGAACAATGTTTTTTTTTCCTTTTTGCTTTCTTCTCACTCTTTGCAGCAATCTACGATGGCCCCTGCCACAAGGGACAAAAAAAAAAGAATAGGAAATAATTAAATAAGACAGAGACATCAACAAATCGCATATAGAGCGATGAAAACAACTTCAAAATCTAATCCAGCAAAACCTTCTGTAATCCGACGCAAGAATACTGAATAGAGAACAAAGAGACAAAAAGAGCGAAACAGAGAGAGGGAAACTGAGGAGGAGGAGGAGAAGAAGATGGAATGAATAACAATAGAATGAACGGAAACTAATGGCGGCGAAACCTCAAGAAAGCTCGGTGGGAATTAGGTAATGTCTTCGTTCCTTCTTATATAATACATAACATGCAATTGTATAATACCGTTGAGAGTTTTGACCGGCGCAAGAGAAAGCACTTAACCGTTGGCGAATTACCTAGTTAGTACAAGAAGGGTAAAATGTACGGGTCGTTTTGAATTCGGGTCGGGTACCGGATCCTGAGGTCCGAAGACAACTGTAACGGTGCAGTGAGTTTTTCAACAAATTGAACAATTCCTTTGATTTCAGGCGTTTCAACTTCTCAGATCTCGGGCGATTTTAAAAGTCTCGCTTAATCCTCCACTATCACTTGAATCAGGTGCGTAAATTTGCGTTTCTGCACTTCAAATCTAGTTGTTCCTAGTGAAATTCGTCAATTACATCGTTGTTGCTTCATTGTCTCTCTTATTATTTGTGAATCTTTCAAATAATTTGTGACACTTAGAACTAGAAGGTTTGCCGCGGAAAATTGTGTGATTGAATGACTTGCTTATGGCTTGGTGTTTCTGACTTGATACCTCTCAGCTGGTTTGAAATTAAACGTAATTTGCAGTTTGCGGGATCACGTCATCTTCCTATGTTTCTCCTTTTGTTTATGAAGCATCTGATTTCAGAAATTATCGGAATTCATCTTTACTTGTTTGACGAATGAAAATTTGGTATGGTTTGACTTTTTTCATTTTGGATTAAACTGCAGGAAGAAGATTTAAGTAGTTTGAAAAATGCAGCGCGTTCCTGCTATAATGGAGGAGCAGTTGCTATTGAAAGCAATTAAGGAGGAATGTCCGTGGGAGAGTCTCCCTAAACGTCTCCAAGCAATTTTGACTTCTAAGGAAGAATGGCATAGAAGGTCAGAGGGATCCAACCTGTACTGTATCTTTACCAACATTTATGTAATTGACTAGTATAGAATTGTCTCCGATCTTTTTAGATCCTGATTCTTCACTCGTTGCTAGAAAATTGAAGGACTGGAAATTTATATTTTGAGAAAGTGCCGAGAGAGGTTTAGGAATTTCATTCATTTATTCTATGACGAGAATAGTGGTCTTAGATATATTAACTCAAAAACAGAGGCCAGTACATAAACTTTGATCACCTCTGAGCCTTTGTTTTTTCTGTTCATGAAATCATATGCTTTTCCTTTTCTTTTAATACTACTACAAGTTAACTATGCTTGATTTCAGGATAGTAGAACACTGTATAAAGAAAAGACTCCAATGGAACACTTGTTTTGCACGCAAAGTATGCAAAGAAGGTGAATATTATGACGATATGATGCGGTACCTGCGGAAGAATCTAGCGGTCTGTCATATTTGGAACTTACACATATTTATTTTGTTGACTCAGTATGCATCTAAATTTTTTTTAATTGAGAAAAATATTTATAACATCTTTAATTGGCAATAAAAGACAAAGAAGAAGAAAAAATTGCAGTTGGCGCCCCCTTATTTTGTGAAGGCCACCTTTATGTTATTTCTGTATGGCTAGACTTTGCAATGTCTTATAAATTTTGAACTTGTTGAAAATCTGGTAGATTATATAACCCGTAGAGTTTTTGGACTGTTAAACGTTCTTGTCTTTTGCCATTTTTGTTATGGTTTAATATGAAGCATCCATATTTTACTTGCAGCTATTTCCCTATCACCTTGCTGAATATGTTTGCCGTGTCATGAGGGTATCGCCATTCAGATATTACTGTGATATGATATTTGAGGTTATGAGAAATGGTAATACCATTTAAATGCAATTTTCTTTTGGTTGGCATAGTTTACTGCTTACAATTTATGGTACATTGAGTGTGATTGCCTTTAAGGCTTTGGATCTATAAACAATCTCGTAATACTACTGAGAAAGATGAGAAGTTGGAGTTGTGCAAGAGAGTTCGAATTAGGATTTTACTAGATCAGTCCAATTAATTGGTGCTTTGTGAGAATAGATGAGGCACATTATAAGGTAGATAGCACTATAGCTCTGAATAATTGTATTTGCATCTCTCATTCTATTCCTTCTTCTGCTTCCTTTCAGTACTCAGTGTCAAACCTTCAACCTTTCTGTTTAATTTATCTCTTACAGAGCAACCTTATGACAGCATCCCAAATTTCAGTGCTGCAGATGCTCTGCGGCTGACAGGGATTGGAAGGAATGAGTTCATTGATATCATGAACAAATGCAGATCTAAGGTATGGGGAGCATGTATGGGCATAGCTAGACTTTTGATATAAACAATATGAATGCATTTATACTATTTATTTTAAATTTACTTCCCTTTTTTTTAGTAATTGTACATTTTCTTGCATGTTTTGCTTAAAGACAGTGATGGAATCATATTAGTGAATATTTTATCTTGTTTCTTTCATGTATTTTATCAAGTACTCCGTACAGACAAAATATTGTTGTCAGCCTCTTATTGTATGGGAATTTTAATTTTATTCTTATCATCTTGAGTCTTCTCACCAAATTGTTTCCACATTGGAGCATCCAGAAAATTATGTGGAAGCTGAATAAGGCAATTGCAAAAGAACTTTTACCTTTACAACCTGTAGATTTTGTGATTGAACCATGGTGGGGAGTTTGTCTTGTGAACTTTACTCTAGAAGAATTCAAGGTAAATCTAGCTGATATATTTTTTTTAAGACTCTAAATTTGTTATTGAATATACATATATTTTTCTATTGAAGCTAAGAAATAATGAAAGTAATTAGTTTTTTCATCAGATTTTGTTTGATTTGACATGAACTCAAATTATATTGTAGAAACTATCCGAAGAAGAAATGGCGACAATAGATAAAGTTTGTAAGGAGGAAGCAAATTCATTTATTCTATTTGATCCTGACATCATAAAGGGTCTCTACAGAAGGGGATTAGTTTACTTGGACGTTCCTGTTTATCCTGATGATCGTTTCAAAGGTTAGTTATTTGTAATGACTGTAGGTTGTTGAACTTGTGTTTTTTGGCTCTTTACTTGGTGGCTTTCTTATCTTCTAGTTTTGCAATTTTAACATAATATTAATCATTGGTTTATTTTTCCACTTCGATTTTTTGGCTGATAAATTAAGAGCTGAATCTAGTAAGGAGAAATTTTTTTTTTCCCATGTTGGGTTCAGTCAGAGTGACTTGTTGACTTTCCTATCCATGAGAACTCAGATTGTCCACCAGAAGTATTATGATTTTTTTTGTCTACGTGGTTGTTTACATCATATTACTATTCATATGAATTCTGGTCTTGTTAACTGAATATTGCCAATTTTTTCTCTGCATCACCAATTTTCTTTTTTTTTTTTTTTGGGAAATGCTTTTTGTATTGAATATTCATAAAGCTTTTTTGCTGAAGCTTTTTTTGGTTTTGCTCAATTGCATTTTGCACTCTGCTTCTCAACTGAGAACTTACTCTGACTTTATACCTTTTTCTCAACTGCTTTTTCACTGATACATAAAGGATTAACGAGTACTCATCCCATGTTGTCTCCAAGCCTGAATCAGTGTGCAAAGTTTAAAATTCATCTATGGTCTAAATTATCATAGTCAAATGATGGGTTACGAAGGATAATTTCATTTTGAAAACATCTCATAGGTTGGGGTTTGTTTATTCGAGACAATAACTTAAAGTGGTTCAGTTTCCAGGCTTGAAGGGTTTGTTTCAAACAGGGAGCAGTCATACGAGGATCCCACTGAGGAGTAAGGAAATTACTCATACTTATGTGTTTTAAAAACCAAAAAGAGAGAGATGAAGTTCTAACTAAGGCTTATTTAATCAATATTCAGGTTGCTCTATGCAGTTTTTGTTGTTTCAAGTGAAAATGCCTCTGTTGCTGAATTGGCAGCAACATTACAGGCTGACCTTTCACAGCTTCAGGCGGCTGCATCTTTTGCTTGTAGATTGGGATGGGCAGTAAAAATAATTGATCCGGCTACTGTTCTTCAAGATGCAATCATGACTGGTTCTCCTAGAGCGGCCCTAACTGATGATGATGTTTCTAATGCTAGTTTAGGCTCATCTAGCATGTTTGATGGAGATGCTGCTCAGCAAGGAGATGTTTTTGGGCCTGAAAGCTGTGGAGCAGGGTCTGCCCAAAATCGTGTTGCTTTTGTTGTTGATGCTAATATAACATCCTACCTTATGATGGGTTCTGTTTCACCAGGTTTTGACCCTTCCAGTTTTGATCTGTTCTTTGTCTTCTTTTTTTTTTTAATAAAACCTTGAAAAATCTTTCTTGTTGACATTGAAAGGAATATTTTCTTCATTCTTGATCATATAAATCAAAGCAAGCGGAGTTTTTTTTAATTTTTTTATTTAGAGTTCTTCCTCAAGTTTTTTCTTTCAAAACAGTAACACTTCCTTTCCAACAATGGAGGACGTCTTTTGAAGGAAGTTGTTTTTTATCTAGGAGCGCACAGATTTGTTCTTGAATCTTTACGTACTAAATGAGTATAGTTTACCAGCTCTATATAGTTAGCTTTGAATTTTCAAATAAATTAAGAATATGTTGATTGGCTTAAAAATACATGAATAAATTATATTTCTAAGATTAGCTTACATATTTTTCTCCACTACTTTAATTATTTCTTTCTTTGTTTACCAGACACTTGAAAACTGATTTTTAATGAACCTAAAAGAAGAATATACATAATTTATCAGGTACAGTTTAGAAAGGGTGATAGATACTATTAGCTGAGCTTATACTAGTTTCATTAAAAGCTAGAGTAAGATCTTGTAGTTCCATGTTAACAGAGAAATTGTTTGACATCTAAAAACTCTGTTTTCCATGTTCACCTTTAGCTTTTACTATAATAACAAGATGTGGTCCATCTTATATTTTCTCACCGCATATCCAGTATGGGTTGCTGATATACTCTAAAACAAATACATGTGGATTAACAATCATTTACCTTGGTTTTGAGTATATCAGGCTTGAAATCCCATGCTGTCACTTTATATGAAGCTGGAAAACTGGGTCATGCAAGCATTGCAGATCTTTGCAAAGATCTAAGGACATTAGAAGGAGCAAAATTTGAGGGAGAATTACAGGAATTTGCAAATCATGCATTTAGCCTTCGCTGTGTTTTAGAATGTTTGCTGTCAGGTGGAGTAGCTAGTGATGCCAAAGTGGAAGTAGGTTTCGATAAACTTGGTCAAGAATTATCAGAGGGGTGTTCTTTGATAGCTGACAAATTAGATGGCGATGCTATAGAGGAAGCTCGGCTGAGTGGTGATAATCTGAGGGATTCAGCACTGAATCATGGTGATTCTATCTTTGTTGAACATGTCAATGACAGTAATGTTGCTAAAATAAATTCTTTTACTGAAGCAGATCAGAATAGTTGCTTAAGTTCGACATCCGAATTAAACACTGACTCCCTGAATGATGACAAACTGATCCAGGTCGAAGGGTTAAATATTGGGAAAGAACCAGTGAAGAGAAAAAAGAATTATCAAGTTGATATCCTACGCTGTGAATCCTTGGCTTCCCTAGCACCTGCTACTTTAGATCGATTGTTCTGTCGTGATTATGATATTGTTGTGTCTATGATTCCTCTTCCCCAATCTTCAGTTCTTCCTGGACCAACAGGTCCCATTCATTTTGGGCCCCCTTCGTATTCATCAATGACACCTTGGATGAAACTGGTTCTGTATTCAACTGTGGCTAGTGGCCCATTATCAGTTATTTTAATGAAAGGACAATGTTTAAGGTTACTTCCTGCACCATTGGCTGGTTGTGATAAAGCTCTTATATGGTCCTGGGATAGTTTTACAATTGGGGGTTTGGGTGGTAAGTTTGAAGGGAATTTGGTTAAAGGAAGTATCCTTTTACATTGTTTGAATTCAGTTCTTAAATACTCAGCCGTGCTTGTGCAGCCTCTTAGTAGGTATGATCTTGATGAATCGGGAAAAATCATTACTAAGGATATCCCATTGCCCCTAAAGAACTCTGACAGTACAATTGCTGAAGTAGGAAATGAATTGGGACTAAGTGCGGAGGAAAGCTTGAAACTGAACTCTCTCTTATCTCATTTGGCAAAGAAGATTGATTTTTGCACAGTGGGTTATATTCGCTTATTGAAACTTTTTAAGGAAAAAGATTTTGAGTACTTTTCGCCTGATGAAGAAAAGTATGAATGGGTGCCACTGAGTATAGAATTTGGAATGCCACTTTTTAGCCCAAATTTATGTGATCTTATCTGTCAAAGACTGGTCTCATCTGAATTACTTCAGACAGATTTACTTGATGAGCATCATGATGCTATGCAGGTATTGCAGAAAAGATTACGTGATATTTGTGCAGAATATCAAGCAACAGGTCCTGCGGCAAAACTTCTTTATCAGAAGGAACAAGCTAAAGATTCATCTCGACGCCTAATGAACTATGCAAGTGGAAGGTGGAATCCACTTGTGGACCCTTCTTCTCCCATTTCAGGAGCCATGAGCGACCATCAGAGGTTAAAACTTGCTAATCGACATCGTTGTCGAACTGAAGTTTTGAGCTTTGATGGAAGCATTCTGAGGTATGTCATGATATTGATTTTGTTTTTATACTGCGAATGCAATAGGTTTATTTCACCTACCCGATTGTTTCTGTATTTGTATCGCCTTGGTCGTGTATTGCTTTGGGGCAAGTATATATTATCATATAAATTGATTTGAGTTAGTATTAATGAAAAGTTTCTTTTAATCCAACTATATATTGTGGGACTCTAATAGGGGGGTTGTTGGATATAAAACACGAGAGAAAATCTAGGTTTAACAAGAATTTATTTTTAGTTTATGATGGATGCATCATTTAGAACGAATGTTGGAAGCACATATATTGACATGTTTTATATGTGGATTGAATGCTATTGGTGAGTGGTGTTACCATGAAGATAAAAATTGGATGACTAGTTTATGTTAACTCTGCCATGGAGAACCTTTTTAAATAATGAAAAAGAAAGGGAAAATTGAAGTTGAAAACTACCTCCATATGTATGAATATATTTTGCCAAATTTTTTGTTTTCTAAATTAACACGGTCACTTGATTATTTTTATTTAGCTAGCCAGGGAGCCAAGTAATTGATCCACTTGTAGAGTAGTGTGTCAGTATTTCCGAAATCGCTTTTGGAACCAGAAAAACTTAACGTTGTAGGATGATCGCAGATCATATGCTCTTGCTCCAGTTTATGAGGCAGCAACTAGAACTATAGAAGAAGCTCCATATGTTAGTGCCACGAAAGCAGAGTTGGATGAGACTGACAGCCGAGAAGTCATCCTCCCTGGTGTGAATCTTCTTTTTGATGGCTCTGAGTTGCATCCCTTTGATATTGGTGCTTGCCTACAGGCTCGTCTACCTATCTCTTTAATAGCAGAGGCAGCTGCAGTCTCCGCAATTTCTGCAATTAGATAGGGTTTGCTGCAATATTCTTGGGTAGAATTAGTCGGCGTAAATGAACTGAATGGTTGGCATTTATCTTGTTCATCTACATTATTTCAGTTTTGTTCGCCTGGTTCATCTTTGGTCCACTCAACTGTATTATACTCGAGCTAGTGTCAAAGGTGTGACATAAGTTTTCTGCGTACAGATGCAGCTAGCATTCTTTGTACCCTTGTATATATTACGTTTTACTTCAATTGGCTTTTTTTCTCTTTCGGAAATAATATATCTACACAAAAAAAAAAAAAGTTGTGGATGACATTCTGCTTGACCCTTGCATTTCTTTACTGTAAACTTCTCTATTGGTTTGACTGCAAAGTTAAATAACAACTGCTGTTTGTTGCTTTCAACTTAGAGAGTCAAAATGATTTTCAATTCATGAATGTAGTTTATGCTATGAACGAAGTGTCTTGTGATGTTTCTATTTTGGATTTGAAGTCTTTTAATTTCACCAGTCAAATATCCTATTATGATCAATCGCTTACTGAAAAAACCTTCCAATTGAATGTTACATTTTCTATCTTAGTTCTACCTTGATCAAGTTTAAAAGCAACTATATTTGACAAGACTTGACTTTCTTTGGTGGCTATGCAGTTGGGTATCTGATTAAAGCTGTGAGATGATTACTGGGCAATCAAGGCTGTGAGATATTGCTTTTTCAAGTAAGTTTCTCTCAATTCTCTTGTTGTTTATCTTTTCCTAAATCTAATGGTTAAGTTTGATAAACTTAAATCAAACTTTTATTTTTTTCGTTTTGCGTTGTCGAAATCAAACCAACTTGTGTCCTAGATTTAGGGATAATAAAAAGAGAGTCAGAAATTCATATCCTTCACACAGAATGCCACCTTTATTTTATTTTGCGCTGGAATTTACAGACCCATGTCCTTGTATTCCTTAATTCTTAGAAAACCATAAGCTTAAAAGCAAATTTATTTGCATATTTTGCTTCACAATTGAACACCTTGCAATTTTTTTTTGGAATTTGGTATTTGAATTTACAGTGTTTGTCTGACGTCCTAGCACAATATAAATTTTATCTACGTCATCCTTGTTTGATCGTTGGCAATCACTGTAATTCCTTTAAATCAATCGGGTTAGATGATGAGGCTTGAAATGATCTCTTCTTTTGTCATAATTTTTTTGTTTTTTGGCAAAAATACAAATCAGTGGGTAATGTTCATTGTTCTATACCTTCTACCGTGTTGCTTCTTCGTAGGTAAACATACGCAGAATCTACACAGGCCCACCAACATTCCTCGCGAGCAAAGTGCGTCCTGGTCTTTAAAAAAGCAAAGCCCTTGTTTATTGTAGTTGTGTAGAAGGTTCTTCCAAGTAAAAATCAGTCCTTTGTCGTGCTATTGTTAGTGTTGCGTGCTTTCAGCAGTGGCAGATGCACATGTTACTTTACTCAGTTTTGCGATGGATGGGCCCACACTGTTAGTAACCAATCACAACTGAGGAAGATGCTTCTCTCTCTCTCTCTCTCTCTCTCTCTCTCTCTCCCCTTCTCTCTCTCCCTCTCTTCCCATCAAAACCATTGTGAGTAATCTTATTCATACTGCACTTTAAAGCTTTCAAATATTCTTCCACTCACCAATGAACATGGGTAGTGCTTTCAAAATTGGTCACAATTTAGCACTATGCATTGATACTATTCTTGACGAAAATATCAACTGACTCTGTCATCAGGTCAGTAGTTTTCGGTCCAGAAAAAATGCCGAGTGTGTGATTGAATTAAAACACTCTCCTACTTTTTCCATAACATTTAAGTTACTAGTACTGAGGAAGGCGAAGCCATGATTTGTCTCTAATTTCTTATATCATTAATATATTTGTATTAGAATGAATTTCACCATTCCTGAAAGAAGCCAAGCAGGTTCCTGGGCATCTATTCTGGTATTTCCAGTTGTTTGTTCAATTATATGGAAAGTGATAAGCAGTGTAATGCAGATTCCTTGTTTTGCCAACTCTCAAAATATAAAAGAAGATAAAAGGCTATGAGCTTACCAACTTTTTGCGGGCACAATTGTACAGCCCGTTGCCTGCTGCCATTCTGTTGAACTACATTAATCGTTGGTTCTCTATTTAGAGGACCGGAAACACTGATGTTGAAAGTGAACCTGCCTCGTACCCAATTGGTAATTCCATTTTTGTATTTGATGTTCTTAGTTAACACGAGGTTTAATTTTTTATTTATAGTTTAATTTTTTGTTCATTAATTAATATAATATATAATATGATTTTTACATAATTAAAAATATTAAGTAACATGAAAAAAGTAAATTTAGATAATTAAATAACGAGAGAAATTGAATTATTACGTGCAACGATGGCTCGCGTCTAACACTGCACCTGTCCCCAGGGTTAAGAATTAGCGATCCTTTTCCCATTGTGATGAAATCTTGGGGTGACAGGAAGAGAGGCACATGGCAAGCTGCTAAGGCCACCCGTAAATTAGTATTACCATTTTAACACCGTCAAACCGACTTCCAACACATCGCGCCTCGCCTCCATATATAAACAAAAATACTTTTATTTTTCTTATTTTCACGCTCGGCTTCACCATCCCTCTTTCTGTGTTTGTAACCTGTTGTGAGTTGAGCTCAGCTTTAAACAACAATGGCTTCTGCTGGTTTCCTCTTCCTGGCGCTGTTTTGCTCGGTTGCTTGTTCTGCTTTAGCTCAGGCGCCGGGTTCAGCACCGGTATCTTCTCCGACGAAGTCACCGCCCGTATCAACTCCTACTGCGACTCCTCCAACTCAGAAGGCCTCTCCTCCTGCTGTGTCTCCGGCTCCAACAGTGATGACTATGGCTCCAGGACCTTCTCCTTTTAGCAAGGCATTACCGCCGACCACTTCGCCGGTGACCTCTCCTCCAGCCCCTACAGCTCCTGAAGTCTCTCCGACGTCACCTATCTCCCCGACCTCTATTGGCAGTCCTCCAACTCCTTCACCTACGACGACTCCTAGCAATGGTGCCGTTATGAGCAGAATCTCAGATGCCGGATCTGTCGCCGCAGCTCTCCTGGCAGCGACCTTATTGCTGTAGATCGGCTGGATTCTCAAAGGTTGCTCTCCTTTGTAGAAACGATGGCAGCGGTTGTAGTTTTTAAATTTATTTAAATATTTACTTTATAATTTGGTGTTGACGATTAGGGTTAATTGTTGGTTGATTAGTTGTGGATTATGACGCTGATTGTGTTGATTTTGATTATTTTTGTGCTGAGGGAGGTCTCTGATCTTGTTTTTTTATCTACTTTCATAGATCTTTGTTAATTAATTTCTTTTGTAGTTTAATGGGTAAAGAGGTTTATTAGATTTTCTTTCCTCTTTCCTCAATCTCTGTTAATTACTTTCTTTATTAGTTTAATGTGATTCTCGTAATCTAACTTAAGTAATTATAGAGAGAGAGAGAGAGAGAGAGAGAGAGAGAGAGTGGTGGTGTGGACAACGGACGGTGATGGTTTTCCGGTGGGAGACTTGGTACGTTCGTCGTTTAGTCATGATGGCTTGAGTGAGAGACAGCTAGCTGTTTAGAAGTTGCTTATGGGTTTCACGTGCGCAAAGCTTTTGTGGGGAGGAAGGGAGGTTCATATTCCAGACGCCATGTGAGCTTGCCACAAGCACAGAGGAGAGAGAGAGAGAGAGAGAGAGAACCAGTGAATAATGAATCTGGCCTTCGTTGGAAACAGAAATATGGTCATGTTCATTTTTGTTGGGTTGTGTTTTAATTGGAAGAATTGCAGGCTATGGTTCTGTAATTTGTAATCATGGATTGTTGAAGCTGGTGACTTTGGCTCAGAGATTACTGCATCTTGCTAAAAATGGTGTACGACAGATGCGCCATTTTCAGGAATGAGCAGGCTCTCAAGGACTGCAACGCATGATGGTCAATGTTGAGTGGATGCCGGATGGTGTTAAGGCATGGCTTTACATAATCCACCGTATATGGTATAAGATTATATTTTTGTCACCATTTAAGTTGAGGCAACTAAAATTAGACGGGATAAAAATTAGGATGATATTCAAAATTATCCATCCTCGAAATATGAAGTATGTAATAAAAAAAATTCTAAAGATATTTTGTAAACAGACTGTTCCTAAAATTATTGAAAACCTTACAAATCAACTCCTTTTCTACAAAAAAAAAAAAAAACGTATTAAATGATATCGGATATGTTTGAAATTTATAAAACATGTTCAACATATCATGGATTGTTAATCTGAAAAGTTCATTGATTTTTAAACACTTGTACAATTTATTATAATTTTTTAAAATAATATTATATAAAACAGACATAAAAAATTATAATAAATTTACAAGTATTGAAAAACCAATAAACTTTTTAAATTATCTTTTCATAATATGCTGAATATGTAGTAAATTTTAAAGTAAAATTGATATCTTTTGACATGTCTTTTGATTTTTTTTTTAAATTATAAAATGGAGAACAACTTTTTTGCACACTGAGAACAGGGGACCGGTGTGAGGGTGGTGACCCTTTGTTCCCGAGAGTGCATTTTTGCACGCTGAAAACTGGTCACCACCCCCACACTGGGGGTCAATCTCACTGGAAGAAAAAATGACCTAGTTTTAAAAACTTATAATAAATCTTAGAAGTGTTGAAAAACTACATAACTTTTCAGATTATATTCTCATGATATGCTGAACATATGGTGAAAATTTCAAGCAAATCCGATACTTTTTTTGGTATGTTTTTTTAATTTATTTTAAAAAAATTATATAAAGTAAAGAACGATTCCATTCATAGTGACTACCTCAAAAAACATACCAAACGATATTAGATTTTCTTGAAATTTTTACCAAATATTAAGCATATCATGAGAAGATAGTCTAGAAAATTTAGTGATTTTTCAACACTTGTACAATTTATTATAATTTTTAATGTCTGTTTTATATAATATTGTTTTAAAAAATTATAATACATCGCACAAGTGTTAAAAAATCACGAAACTTTTCAGATTATTTTTTCATAATATGTTAAACATGAGATATAAATTTCAAAAAAAAATCTGATATCATTTTGTAAGTTTTTTGTCCAAAAGAAATTGAATTGACGAGTTTTCAATACTTTAAGAGTCATGTTGTTTTCATTGTGTTAATTAGTGTCTTTTTTGTTAAAAACATCATGGTAATTTTGAATATTACCCTAAAAATTAAAAGACTCATGAATGTATCATATTTTGTCTGACTACTTTTATTAATCTAAGTGATTTATTATGATAAAATATTTGTAGTTAAATTCACTCCCCTGCGTTTATGAATACAAAAATTATTACTTTTCAGTATTTTATAATATTGAATAACTAAATTGAGCGAGGAAGAAAAATAAAAAGAAAATTTATCCTCAATTAGGTTACATTTTGATGTCCTCCATCTGAAGAGACAGCTCGCCCTAACAAGAATTCGAGGCTTGTCCCCATCAACAATATTTTTTCACTATTTAAGTTAACTTTTGGAGCGAATTCTATCATTTCAATTTCTATTATGGTATCAGAGTTAAATCTGTACAATATGATGACCGATTAAACACGTTAGACGTGAAAGAAAGAAAAACTTATCACGCTAGATGTGTGAGCTGGTGTTGTCCTATGTCGACAGAACCAAATCAAACGGTCATGTATAAATATGAGGAGATTTACTCACTCTCACTTTCTATCTGTTAAATGTAAAGACCCAACTCATAACAATGAGGTACACAATTCTACATTGTTTAGGGATAGTGAAATGTGAATGATTTATAAGTAAAATTATCATCTCTATCTACCACAACGCGTTTTGTACTATCTTCAAAAACAAATCATCTGTAAGCTCTGTCTCAAAGAGGACGATACTGTGCTATAAACAATGGAGATTCCCTGAGTGAACAATGAAATAGATTATAGATACAGAGATGGTAGTAAAATAATCGAGTCGATGACTCTTTATTTATTTTGTAATTTAATTCGAAGTTAATTATTGCTGCACAAATTCCATATTGTATTTGGAATTTTTGACATGGTATATTTTTTTTTGTTTTTGTAAGATTTTTCTACGTAAATTCTTTGCGTTAACTTTTCACAGTTCTTTATTTTTGGTCTGGTGAAAAGATAGTAATAATCCATTAGTCACGATATGCAAGAAAACGATGAAGCAAGGGAGCACTGCCTCTAACCTGGACTTCTAAATCACATAACTCTCTCCGGTGTATCACTTCAAATTCAAAATCCACGAAACCAACGCAGCTAACATTAATGGCGACAAACAGGTCGCAGAAGACGAATCAACCGGGACTCTGGACACCGTTGGTGCTTTGACTGTTGTATCAGTCGATGGTGTATCGACGGCGGGGCTACCGTCTGACGGAGTTGTGGTGGCGGGTCCTCTAGCTCCGGCTGATACAGTCACGGCTAGCTTCATGCCGCTCCCACAATGGCCCATTGCTCCACAGATGAAGTAGTGAGTTCCGGCAGACTTCAGAGGGATGGTGGTGGCCCCTGAGCTGTCGGACTGAATAGAGTTTCCGACGGTGCATGTTTTGAAGTCACTTTCCGTCACTTCATCAACTGTGTGCCCGCCTCCATAGTTGAACACTGCAGAAGAAATTAAGGTCTTTAATAATTCCACCATGGGAAGGCTTTGTAAAAGCATTTGGATTGTCTGAAATAAAAATGGAAAAAGGCCCATTAAAAGAAACGGTGAAGTTCACCTAGATTATCTCCGACGGCGAAGGTCTTTCCAGAAGTCCAGGTGGTGTAATCGCCGCCCATTCCCCATCCAGCAGAGTCGCCGACTGTGTAAACTGTGGCCATGTTTGGGACGGCGACGGAACACAACGTCGCCATCAGAATCCACGCAGCGCAGGCTCTAGAGCTCGCCATTGTTAGTATGCTTCGAGCTAGTCAGCCAGTCTTAAAGAGAACAGATTTCTGGGTAGAAATGGGGAGAACAGAGGTGAGATTATATAAAAGTGTACGGCGATGGATGGAGGAGTTGGAGACTGGAACTGGAGTTGGTGAATGAAAATGGTGGGTCCACCCACTTCCATCTTAATTTCACACACAAACTTCAACACCAAGAGTGTTTATAAGATCTTAATACAAATATTAAATAGTCATTATTGCTTAATTGTACGTGTTTAACACTTCTTCTTCGAACTTAAGTAGATCATGTCACGATAATCTTTGCAATCATGTATGAAATGGAAGAAATTTAAGTCATAATTAGCTGACTAGTGAGACAAGTGATGAGATAATTAAAGAGATGGTTGGTTGATGTCATCCCTTTAATTAACTTGATGAGTTCAAATTATGCTTGCTTCAACCCTACTCAATTTACAATGCAAGTAATTGAATATATATTATGACAAGGCTCCAAACTCTGTTTTTGAATATTTATAATTTTTATATATTTTTGATCGGTTTAAATGTTTATTATATAATACATTTCACGTGGAATTTTACTAAAAAAATAGATAAATAAACTGCAAAAATATTAGATAAGTGCGTTAATTATGTTTACTAAAACTACATCGATTCGATTTGTTCCCATTTGAAGGGGATAATTTGTTAGAGGAGCCATGGAGAAGCATTTTGTGAAGAACAAGTGATGTAATTTGGCTGAGGCATTTTACCAAACAGGTGGTGATCATTAATATTTTTCTCCCGAATGAGTAGAAATGCTCTGAAATCACGTAAATCGACCAGGTGGGTTTTAGTTATGGCTGATTGGGTTTTCGCCCAACAACTCCACCTGCTTTGTCCAATCTGACCTGTACTCTGTCTGTATCACCAACTCTAACGTCCTCAGAGCACCCTTTTTTCCTTTTTTTTGATTCGTTCTCTTTCTCTCTTCTTTTTCCTTTTCCTTTTTCTTTGGTTATGGGACGTAGAGAGATCATAAGTCAAAATATAACTCAATTTACACTGAGTAGGCTAGGAGAGTGTGGTCTCCTACCGTGCCATGATTGATTGATGAAGAGCAGCATGCGTGGAATACAGGGTGAGCCCAAGTCATCCTGCGAAAAGAAAAAAGAGAAAGCTTTGAAGTTGACACCCAATCATAACTTCAAAGTTACTCATAAATTATCGCATTTCAGATAGAATTTCAGCATCAACCAGATCCCATCTCTCCCTCTCTCTCTCTAATGTAAGAGAAACTAGTGGGTGATCAAATACACCTGAACACAATCTTCTCACTAGAAAGATTTGGTAAAAAGTTTCATCAGAAAATTACAAAACCAGAGCCTCCAATTTCAACAGAGGACCAACTCTTATCTACCATCAACTAACCATTTGATATAGTAGGAGGGTTGTGTTCATATTATATGTTGATGGTCATGGTTAGTTAAGAGTACAATGGTGGGTGGGTGAGTGTGTGGCGGAAGGAACGTGAAACAGTGACAGAGGAGTATATATGATAAGAGAGAGGCAGTGAAGGCATTATCATCATTCATCTGGAATTTATTATTGCTTGTGCAACATAGTTTCAGAGTCTGTGGAGTAGAACCAGACTTGTGGGTAGTTCACCACAGGGGGTGGGCAAAACTCCACCGGAAACCGAAGGTGAACCGTTTCCGGCTTCAAATTCTCAAGACCCGCGGCCACGGTTTTGAAGGTCAACAACTGTAAAAACCGAACTAGGGTAAAAAAAATTCGCTCGAAACCAGTGAAAACCAGACTCAAAACTATAAAAAATCGGCTCATACCTGAAACCGGCCTCAAACCCAATCCAAACTTCGAAAAACCGGCACAAAAACAATAAAATATGTAAATGATTTTTTTTTTTTTTTTTAATTTGGAACCGAACACGATCGGTTCTGGTTCTGGTTCTGGTCTCGGAATCCCACAGTTCCAGAACCATGGAACCATCGGCAACGGTTATGGTTCGGGGGTGGAACTGGACCAAACCAGACCACGTCCACCCCTAGTTCACCATGCAAACATCTTATCACTAATTTAAAGGCATACACAGGTTTTATCATGGGAAATTAAATATGCAATCATGCATATTTCTCTAATCTAGACTTCAAAACTTGATCACCGAGAAAAATTATCTAAATTGAAAAGAATTGTTGCTAATAATAAAATTGAGAAACCTCGTATGACGGTTTAAGCTTTACGACATTAAAGAAGTTCTGAGAACTTAAATGAAAGTGACATTAAGATCACATACAAATTTACTCACGATATAGCTACCTATTGAAGTTCAAATGGAGTTAAGAATTTACGTAAACTTCAAAGATGGCAATAACATGACCTCAAAGATGTTATTGAAGTTCAAGTCATGCGCAGCACATGACCAGTTTTAAGTAAAAAATGGCAATAACATCACGAGCACAACACGGTAACAAAATGTTAAAAGTACAACAATGATGAAAATCCTCATGCTAACTTGCCTTAGTAGTCATACATTTTGGTGTTGACCATGAAAGTGCGTGAACTATTGTTATTATACCCGCACTATGCATTCCCTGCAACAGATAAAAAAGGAGGTTCTATTAAGTCTATAAGAGACTTAATAAGCAATCATAATGTGATATAGAAATCATGCTAGAACAGGGCAATGAGGATATATGCTCATTTCCAATTTGAAAAATGAGGAAAAATGTAGACACTCTAAATTACAGGAAAGGGAAAAAAAATCTCCTTTAGAAAACAAATGTAAGAACAGGCAATAAATTCTAAATATTAGTGATAATGCATGCCACCAACTTACAACTCTATATTTGAGCAGATAAAAAGGAGATTTAACTATATCAATCGCATGTCATAATGCAGATAGAAATTGACAAAATTCTGCAGGTGTTCGATATGAATTGTTACTTTTTATAAGCAAATTTGAAGCATTACCCGGTAAACTAGATTGAGTAAAGGAACTTACCCCATTTCGAAAACTTAGCTACACTTTTTCTGTGTTCCCTATCCTGTTGTCTGTTGATGAAAATTCAGATAGGACTTTCTCCTCTGTTTGCAATGTCACAAATTGCTAAACGCGAGCCGCCCGAGTCATGAAATCCTGCGAGGAAACAAGACTTGGGAGGGAGAATCAATTAAGCAATAAAAACAACCATAAAAATTAATCTCAGATAATCCATTTAAAAAGTAACCAAAAATATGACAGTAAGCATCGCCTTCTCTTGGAATTCAGTAATGGCAGCCCCAGCATCCTGCTTGGATTTAAAGTCACAAAGCCATACCCCAAAGACCTTTCGGGATTATCATGAAAAATAATTTGTGCAGAAACAACATTTCTGCTTCCAGATTCAAAGAATTCTCTAGATTTGCCACAAACAAATTAAATGTTACAAGTTTGTGTTGTAAGGTGGGGGCAGGTTTCTTCTTCTTCTTCGGCCTTGCATAAGTAACCCACAAAGTACGACCTTCTAATTCCTAAACAGAAGCTATACTGAAATGGTAAGGTACGTAGTTTGGTCACTCAAACAAATACTTTGATTGTCACCCCAATAAAAAAAAAACCAATAATCATTAAGTCTTCTGGCACGCCATACCACATAAATCACGGGTATACAATAATGGCATAGATTGAATGCTTTCTCGAGGAGGTTATTATTATCCCATTACTGTATATACTTATGTCTTCAAAATGAAAAATGAAACTTCAATTTGTACGCAGAAAACAAGAGTCATTTTTCTCACACACGATTCCATATCATTAAGTGCTTTGAGGGCCTACTCTGGCGAACCCATTGAAACGAATGCCGATCCCCTTGCTATACCTTGAAAGATTAACACGAGAAAAAAAGAAAGACTATCATGATAATTGCACAAAGCCAAACTCCATCGATGAAATTGACAATCAAACGTCTTTTTTCAGTAAAAAATTTGAAACAAAAGAAACACCTCGACTTCCTGGACAGTTCCACACTTCTCGAGGAAAGCGCGAATATCATCATGCGTACAAGTCCAAGGAACATTTTGAGCAATCAATCGAGTCCGAGAAAATTCCTCAACTTCCGAATCCCATCCGTCGCCTACATCAACTAAACTAAGAGTTAGTTCATGAGAAGACAATGAAAACTGGAAAACGAAGTCTCTTATTCGTACGCCTCTCAATGAAAAGGTAGGAGGGGAAGAAGAACGTGACAATGGCGATCGAGAAATGGAAAGATTAACAGTGCTCTGATCAGAGAAACAGAGAATTTTGTGAAGACAATAAAAGAGCCAGCGTGTGGGTGTTGGTCGTACTTCACAGCGACAGAAGAGCCATGGTAGTGCATTGATGCTCCTCAGCTTAGCGCTGTCGAGAAGAATTAGTCGACTACCAGTTTCAGAACGACGTCGCATCATAAAACATTATTATATTTATTTATCTCTAAATTAAAATTTAATTTTAAATGACACTGTAATCCAGTTCTGTTTACTTTACATGTAACGACCAAATCAAATCATTTAAATCTAAGCATTTTCACTGATATGGATAGTCTCTTACCAAACATAGTGCTCAGAAAATGACAAACTAAGACACCATAATGTCAAAGGATTTTGCTTCTTCTTCAGCATTTTAGAGTACGGAGTTGTGTTGCAAAGGCAACAGAGGTCAATAATATGGAATAGATCTTTTTCCATCTTTCAAAATCAACCATCATAATCTTGTCGCGATAAAAAAAAGTCAATAATTCTTGTCGCGATCGAAATCGATCTTTCGTTCATCTTCGATCTGGATTTCGGCTTATTTGACTAAAAACAGAAAAGGGTAAATTTCACATAAATAACATTGAGAAGATCAAATTGCTCATCACCATTTTAGAGAACTAGTTCAAAATTTAAGAATGAATCAAATCCATTATCTGACTTCTACCTTAGCAGATGGATTGATGCTCTTTTTCCCACCAGATGATGATAGATCCTTTCTTTTTGGTACTGCAACAGTACCCTTTTATTCTCCTCATCCACCATTTTATTCTCTTCAAACAATAACTTGACCTACGCTGATTGTGATAAAAGCTACATTAATTATTACTTAAGCAAAACAAGTTTCAAGAAACAAGTGCAAAATTTGATACCTCTTTTTCCGCTCTATGAAAGTTGATTCTCCAGTGTTACTTATCATTCTCCAGCGCTTTAACTTCAGCAGCAAGTGAAATAACCTTCTGGGTCGAAGGCTTCAAGCTATCACGAGAAAGGGAAATCAAATAGGGCATTTTAACAGTAGAAACCCAAACATTGAAAAAACAATAGAAACGTAACTTGGCAATCCATTCAAGTTGAATGACAGCAAAGAGAACGGATACTCACAAATTCCACATTTTCAGCAATCTTTTGTTGCCTCCAAAAATGCACGAGCGAATAAGGTTCCATCGTTGCTGATCAGTGATCAATGTTAACAAACTGACTCGAGTAAACTCTCTTCCCCCTCAGCAGATGGACCCAACTGCATCATGACAAGAATTATTGATGTTTGCACATGATCTAGGTTTGGTTGATTGAAAAAAAGTGGTCTTAAAATTTAGCTCCCAAAATATAGCTCCCATTGTTAGTTTCGTTGGAAAGAATATTAGCTCCCAAAATATCCAGTTTTCAGCCAGCAAAGCAAACGTCAGTAGAATATATCTCACGCTCATTTTCACGTGTCAATACTACTGAATGGTAAATCTCATCAAGTATAGCGCAATTGAAATATCTATAGAGAAAGACCTCCAAAAAAAATTAAAGCGAGATGTGGAGGAGTTTCCACCATTCTCGTATCATGTTCATTCTTGTAAAATTGCAATTCCTCTGACATGCCTTTGACTTCCTCCTCCAATTCGTGAACACAAATCTCTGCTTCCCTTGCCCGGTGATCACCTTCATTTCCAAAATCCATCAATGCTTATCGATCATGATCGTACAAAGTGCACTCTTTCTCCCATTTGTTCCACCGCCCCAAAAGATACTCGCATTCTGAAGTAAATTTTTTATTTTCCTCAACGAACTTCTTCGAAGCTTGACCATTAATGGTTGCTTCCGCCTAGTGACAGTTACACAGCACAAGAACATAAAATTAGAGAACAAAAAGAAAAGAAGGAAAATAAAGGCTACTCGAATAACCAAAGTATTGTGATGGAAATGAACTCTGGTGCGCTCAATCACTTGGTCTTTACCCTTAAGCTTGGACTGAATGACCAAGCAATGGCTGCGAAGCCTCCTCTGTGCATCTTCAGAGGCTTTAAGCTTCAACTCCAGCGTATGTGAAGATACAGGAAGTGTGGCGACGGGCCTGACACCCCAGATTAACAACCCAACAATGGCGGGCCCCTGAGTCACAATGTGTCGTCGCATCGCACTTACAGGACTTCTTCCCTACTGGCATGAGAGTTTTTATACCTTTCTCAGATTCGAACCCAGGACCTCCAGCTAAAGTGCATGGGCTTACAGAATGTGGTACCACTTGACCTGGCAGCTCAAGTGGTACCAGATTCTGTAATCCCATGCACTTTAGCTGGAGGTCCTGGGTTCGAATATGGGTGTTGTAATATTATATATATTACGTTCTAATTCTTTTAGTTCTTTATTTCTTAAGCCACACAACAAAATCGGAAATCACACAACAGAGCCAACACAGCAAGTTTTTACCGCAAAATTGGCTACATCCACGTTGAGCTCCACAGGAGAAGCTCGTGCACTATGAAATGATTGTACAAAGAAACAAATACAGAGGAACAATAACGACAAGAATCACGAAACCTAACCCATTGGCTCGAACTCAACCTGGTTCGAGCCCTAGAGAACTCCCTGCCTCTAGCAATCAAGATGATCGCCCACCGGATCCAAAGCTCGCCGCTCCTTCCGTCACCGTCGTCTGTGAAGTCAAGGGAAATCGAGAGCAAAAAACCGCTCTCCTCTTCGTCGCCCTAGCTCTCTCTGTTACCTTTCTTTCTCTTCTGTTTAATGAAATCGTGCTCTCTGGAACTTCACTTTCCAGAACACCCTTCTATTCTAATATACAAAATAAAATGACTTAAATGACTAATGGGCTTGGGCTTAACATTGAGTCAAGATGGGCTTCACACAACAATCTCCACCTTGAAGACCAATCTAACCCACCAACCGTCAACTCATAGTACACGAACTCTTACAACTGCTTCGCAGCTCAGACCGATGAAGGTCAGTTTACAAATAACAAATTCAAGCAATGCTTGAACTTGGTATTTGAAGCAATCTTTGTGCCCATGTCTGCAGGATTGTCCTCCGTAGGTACCTTCAACAAATTCACAACATTAGTAGAAATCAAATCTCTAATAAAATGATATCTAACATTAATATGTTTAGTTATTTCATGATATACAGGATTCCTACTAAGATGTATTGCACTCTGATTATCACAATAAATAACAGAACTAGAGTTTAACAACTTAGCTTCCTTTAGTAGACCTTGCAACCACACAGTTTCCTTCATAGCATCAGCAATCGCTATATACTCCGCCTCCGTAGTGGACAACGCTACTGTCACAAGGCCAATTTTTCTCTCGGCAATGTGCGGCGCCAAGCCCCCGGCTTGACCAGCCTTTCCCCTTTTGCTTGCGGAATAGAAGTAGAATGAGACAAGTATTTACGGGAGCAATCCTCCCAACCCTCTTTTTATTCTCAATAGAAAGACAAGGACAAAAATCTCACTCTTGGATCACCACAATAGCACAAGGATCTCTCTATGCCTTTGCTTGGTGTCTCAAGGTGTTTATATACACATATGGCCCAGCCATAACCCCCAAATAACATAAATGTGCCGCACCACTTAAATGCCCCTAAATGCCCCTAAATGCCCTTAAATGGCCGTAGCACTTAAATGCCCTTAAATGCCCGGCAGTTTCATGCCATGCGTGCGCGCCCAGCGTGCTCGCACCACCCGGCCACCTGGTTCGCCCAGCGTGCGCCGTGGTTCGTCTTTGGCGCCCAGCGCCCCAGTGCATTGCGTCCCAGCCGCGTGCACCCCGTATGCGCCACACGTGCGCCACGCGTGCGCCACGCGTGCGCCCCGCGTCCCTGCCGTGTCAAGGCCGTGTCCAGCTTGACCCGTGGGCAGCGCCTGGGCCCCTGCCATGCGCCTCGTCCAGCGCCCCGCATATCGTTGTGGCCTGCGCCCTGCGCTTGGCCCAGCGCCCATGCCTTGGCGCCTCAACCCAGCTGCTCAGCGCCCCTCGTCTTGGCCAAGCGCCTGGCCCAGCGCCCCGCATCTTGCGTCGTGGCCTGCGCCTGGGCAGCGCCAGCGCCCTGCGCCTGGGCAGCGCCAGCGCCCTGCGCCTGGGCCAGCGCCCAGCGCCTGGCCCAGCGCGCCCTGCCTGGCGCCCAGCCAAGCGCCCTGCCTTGCCTGGCGCCCTGTCCAGCGCTCATGCCCCCTTCCTTGGGCCCTCGGCCCGTGCCATCATGCACCACCACGCACCATGATTGTTTTGACATAGCCACACACGGCTTGTTGATCTTGTCGCACCATTTTGCCCCACGTCTAGGTCTCATTGGTGTGGCCAACTTGCCTTGAGCACCCCATATTGCCCCGTGCTCTATGCCTCGCCAACCATTATGTCTCAAGAGCCCGGCCCTTGCCATCTTGTGCTCATTATCATGGGCCATGGGAAAATGGCCCGTGACAGCTACCATGGGTTGTAATTGTGACTTCCACACAATACAATTCCTTCCCAACGTGAAACAGTAAGCTGTAGTTGAGTTCCTCTCATCCCTGTTACCTGCAAAATCAGCATCTACAAATCCCACAAGATCAAATGCAACATTTCTATTACCATAGCACAGACCAACATCTATTGTACTATTTATGTATGCTACAACCCACTTCAATGCTACCCAATGATCACACCCAGGATTTGATATAAACCTACTCAATAAAGGTATAACAAATGACAAATCTGGCCTAGTACTGACCATAGCATACATGACTAACCCTATCACATTAGAGTAAGGAATATTCTTATTCTCCATCTTAATCAGCTCCCAAGTCTTGTCCTCCTTCATGGCACCCAGCCATTTGTCAGAATCAGTAGAACTAATAGCTTCTTGATAGCTATTTGGTTCACTTTGTCTAACTTCCAAAGAAGCGACAAGAGCTGCATATACGAACTCAGCATAAGAGAACCTACGGTTAGGAATAACCTCTCTCCTACTCCTATCACGGGTGAGCTGATAGTTAGACAGATCTTCATGGACCGATCTAGTCAACTGCTCAGCCTCGACTGGAGAATCATTTTCAGATTGATCTTCAGTTTGATCCTCAACTTGATCATCAACGCCTATAACAGGCTCATCAGAGCCACCCACAGGCTCCACCTCAAACTGTATATTAACGCCTATACGAGGCTCATCAGAGCCACCCATAGGCTCCACCTCAAACTGCATATTCTGATGCACTTGAGTGGTCTCACTAGACTCTTCACTAGAATTAGTAGGAGTCTTACAAGAGAAAGAATTCTCATCAAATATGACATATCTACTCACAATGATCTTAATCCCTCTAGACTCCTTGTCCTTTCCAAACATCTCCTGTTTGCTAAATGAGTCAAGTCCCCCTTGACTCATATGTCCTAATCTCATATGTCATTTCTCAGTAGCAACAAGACTAGGATTAACTGACACCGTATTTAAAGAACTATACTTACATGAGCCATCAAGAATATATAACCCGCCAACTTTCCTACAAGTCAGAACAATTTTCTCATTCTTGATGACTTGCATACTCCCATTGCTAGTCCTACTCTCACATCCCAAATCATCTAAGGCACCTAGGGAAATCAAATTTCTCTTAAGTCCAGGTATATACCTCACTTTATTCAACTTGATTCTTTTTCCAGAATCCAAGTCCAGAATGACACTGCCCATACCGACAACATCACAAGTGTCGTCATTTCCCATGAACACCGTATCATTCATAACTTCCTGGAAATCGACAAATCAGTCCTTATGAGGACTCATGTGAAAGCTACACCCGGAGTCAAACACCCATGTATCAGGGCACTTTAAATCAGTGACATTAAACGCCTCACAAGGGTCATCCTGATTATTCTCACAGGCAAGATTTAATTCATTATTCTCCGATTTATTTTTCCTAATCCAATCGAAGCAATTCTTCTTCAAGTGACCAACCTTGCCACAGTGGAAACACTTCCTAGACTCATTCTTACCCTTGTCAACATTTTCAATTTTAGACTCATTCCCTTTATTCTTCTTTTTGAACCTATTTGTGGCATTATTATTACTTTGTTCGGGTCTATTCTTCACAAAGAGATTCGAACCAGATCTCTTTTGTTCCAATAGTTCTAATTCTCTGGTTTTTAAACCAGATGAAATTAACTCTACACTTGAAACGATACCTGAATACTGATAAGCATCTTTGACAACCTGGTAAGACTCAGGAATAGAATTTAATAAAACCATAGACTTAGTAGTTTCATCTAAAGCCTGATCAGTACCTTTTAGTCTAAGTGTCAATTTTAGAAACTCATCTAAATTATCATCTATTGACTTAGCAATATCCATTTTCCAAGAAAATAGTGAACCTTTAAAGAAAGCAAGATTAGGGGCAGATTGCACGGTAAAAATTGACTCAAGTTTACCCCATACCTCTAATGGAGTTTCAGCTCCATCAATTTTTCTCAAAATATTATCCGAGAGATTCAAAATCAAGAGGTTTAAAGTCTCTTTGTCTATCTCCTCCTTTCTTTTTTTCTGCTCAACAGACCATTTATCTTGGTCTTTCTCTAGAGCAATGACGACTTTATTGTGTGAAAGAAGAGCCTTCATTTTCCTCTTCCACACACCAAAATCAACCTTGCCATCATACACAAAAATTTCTAACCTTGTGGAAGACATCCTCTCACCCCCCCCAAACAAATTAAGTTGACTAAAGATAAACAACTTCTTAATCCAGCCAAACAATAACAATTTTATTGCCTTTTCAATCAATCAATTAACCTATGAATTAAATCACAGAAATACCACACTGATACCTCACAGTAATACCTCACAGTAACCAATTAAAAGAAAACAATTGTTATTAATAAAAACACACTTACAGTAATACCTCACCTCACAGTAACCAATTATTTAAACAAGACCCGAGAACATATAACTACCAAGTTCAAGAAAAATTAAAAACAATACTCCAGAACAAGTCAAATAGAGAGACTACGACTTCAAAAGCAGAAAAGAAAAAAGAACCGATCAACTTAAAACCGCAGAAGCTAACCGAAATCAAGAAACGCAGATTAAACAATCTCAAGAAAAAGAAACAGAATGAACAATTCGGTCAGTGATTAAACAATGACAGAATGAATCAAGAAACGCAGCAAACTTAATTATTGACAGAAATAATCAAGAAACACAGAAGCAGAACCGATCACGCTCTGATACCACTGTTGTAATATTATATATACGTTCTAATTCTTCTAGTTCTTTATTTCTTAAGCCAGACAACAAAATCGGAAATCACACAACAGAGCCAACACAGAAAGTTTTTACCGTGGTTCACCAAAATTGGCTACATCCACGTTGAGCTCCACAGGAGAAGCTCGTGCACTATGAAATGATTGTACAAAGAAACAAATACAGAGGAACAATAACGACAAGAATCACGAAACCTAACCGATTGGCTCGAACTCAACCTGGTTCGAGCCCTAGAGAACTCCTGCCTCTAGCAATCAAGATGATCGCCCACCGGATCCAAGGCTCGCTGCTCCTTCCGTCGCCGTCGTCTGTGAAGTCAAGGGAAACCGAGAGCAAAAAACCGCTCTCCTCTCCGTCGCCCTAGCTCTCTCTGTTACCTTCCTTTCTCTTCTGTTTAATGAAATCGTGCTCTCTGGAACTTCACTTTCTAGAACACCCTTCTATTCTAATATACAAAATAAAATGACTTAAATGACTAATGGGCTTGGGCTTAACATTGAGTCAAGATGGGCTTCACACAACACTGGGGAAGATATAAAAACTCTCATGCCAGCTGGGAGAAGTCCTGTGAGTGCGATGCGACGCCACATTGTGACTCGGGGGCCCGCCATTGTTGGGTTGTTACTCCAGGAGTGTGGGCCGGTCGCCAGGCAGGTCAAGTGGTACCAGATTCTGTAAGCCCATGCACTTTAGATGAAAGTCCTGGGTTCGAATCTGGGGAAGGTATAAAAACTCTCATGCCAGCTGGGAGAAATCCTGTGAGTGCGATCCGACGCCACATTGTGACTTGAGGGCCCGTCATTGTTGGGTTGTTACTCCGGGGGTGTGGGCCGGTCGCCACAAAAAAAGGCGCGCTGACATGGGAGTTTTTATACCTTCTCCAGATTCGAACCCAGGACCTCCAGCTAAAGTGCATGGGCTTACAGAATGTGGTACCACTTGACCTGACAGCTCAAGTGGTACCAGATTCTGTAAGCCCATGCACTTTAGCTGGAGGTCCTGGGTTCGAATCTGGAAAAGGTATAAAAACTCTCATGCCAGCTAAGAAAAGTCCTGTGAGTGTGATGCGACGCCACATTGTGACTCGGGAGCCGCCATTGTTGGGTTGTTACTCCGGGGTGTGCGCCGGTCGCCACAGGAAGACCTAAGGAGTGATCTATCGATTCTTTGATGTAATCGTCTATTTCTTAGGCAAGATCCATTTTTTCTCGGTTAAAAACTTGATGAACTTTTCCTGAAAATTCCTGGCCGCTCGAAACCAAAGAAATCGCAAGAAACCGACACACTTCTCAAAAAATCGAAAACTAATTCGAACCTCAAAAATTGCAGGGGCCAGGGAGGACTTTCTAGGAGGAACTCATGAAAGTCAGTAAAATAAACAGACTTCGCAATTAGTTAAAATCAAAACTTACCAAATCCAAAATTCGAGGAAGAGAGGAGCGAGACTGGAAACAAAAGGGCAAAAAGGAAGGAATTGTTTTCTGCAATCTGCAAAATTGGAGAGGAATCGAGGGTTTGTTTAATTGCGTTCTTCGACGAATTTCTTCCTCCATCCAAATCCGGAGGTTTTTAATTCGCAGGAGAGCCGTTAGCGCGCGTTTTTAATTGGTACCAAAGTAGTGGGCCCACAAAACTTCGCGCGTCTCATTATTATTGGCTGTGTTACAAATTTGTAAAACGTAAAATTACCTTTTCATCCTTGTGGTTGTACTTTGAGCAAACCAGTACCGTCCATGTCTTCGTCAAATAATTTTAGATTTATTATATTAATTACAATTTAATTATATTAATTTATATTTACCACGTCAATAAATTTTTTAAAAGAATAATTTTAACATTGCCCTTTTTAATTTGTGATAGATATTTTACGACACCCTATTTATGTTTACTGATTCAATTTCACGCACACGTTCAATTTCGCACTCGATTTCAAATACATATTTCAGTTAGATTATATTTTAGTTTTCAAAATCGATACGATATAAAGTATTGAAAAAAATCGAGTGAGTCAAGATGGATTAAAATGACTGTTATAAGTGAAAAACATGAGATATTTGACAAATTTTATAAGAGCTTTAGTTATTTTGCTGACAATTCAAAGTACAATAATATTTTTGCTACAAAAATATTTTATGCATTAATTATCTATAATTCTAAAATTATAAATTGTAATTTCCAAAAAAAATAATTACTATAAAAACTTTATTTGTTCATTTTCATCACCATTACAAATAGTGTGGTAAGTGATTAGTACTAATTAAGTTACTCTTGTCACATTCAAAACTTAGTTAAGTCAATGCACGTAACTTCTACTTTTACTTATTAATTTTTGTCTTCTACCATGACTCTTGTTACTCTCATTAATTGATGCGTAAGATAGACGTAACGTTATCCTAAATATATAAATTTCTAATTTTACGCTCAAGGGTGGACCTTATTCTACGATTTTCTACAAAAATATCAGCCTTACGGGAGTCCCCTTCTCTGGGTAGGTGCTGCCAAACTTTCCCCCCCGTTCACTTTGTCTGTTCTCCTTGTAGGAAACTTATATTCACGTTGACCGATCCCTGCATGTGTTAATTTTCACCATTTTCAAAATGTCACGAATTAGAGGAAAAGTAACTTGCGTGTTAAATCTCGGATTATCGAGTTATTAATGATACAAACATTTAACTATTTTTATTAATAAAATAAAGCTAAATTATAAAAAATCTGATAAAACAAACATCAACGGGAGCCCATTCTTGATTCTCCCATTTATCTTCTAAAAAAAAAGACCTATCGGGAACAAGAGTTTGTTCCCGAGGAGAATGTATCAAATATTAACATTTATTTCAGAAAATATATCAAACGATATTAATTTTTTTAAAATTTTTAACACATGTTTAACATATCATGGGAATAAATTTTAAAAATTTGGTGATTTTTTAATACTTTTATGATTTATCATAATTTTTTACGTATTTTTTGCAAAATAGTTCATTAAAATTACGTATGTCATCCAAAAATTATGAAACTTTTCATAATAACTTTTTATTATATGGTGGATATGTGGTAAAAATTTCAAAAAAATCTAAGATCATTTGTATATTTTTTGAGATAACCATTAATATTTTGGATATTTTCTAAAAATGGAGCCCGTTCTCTACTGTTCACGATAAAGTTATTAGGAACGGGCTTCCAAGGAAAATCTCTAAAATATTAATGACTATCTCATAAAATATAACAAACGATATCGGATTTTCCTAAAATTTTTACTACATATTCACCATATCATGAAAAATATTCTGAAAAGTTTCTTGATTTTTTAACGCTTTTACGATTTATATAATCGTTTACGTCTTGTTTAACAAAATATTTTATTAAAATTACGTATGTCATCCAAAAATTATGAAACTTTCCAAATAGATTCTACGTATACTCACAATTGAAGTTGAAAAATGAATAGCAAAAAGAAGCTAACATGCATTTATCCAAAAATTATCCTCATTTTTTATTAAATAAGAGTCTATTGTAAAAGTTTCATAATTTTAGAAAATGCGTGTTAGTTGTTTTTTGTTAGCCATTTTGCAACTCAAATTGAGAGTATAAGTAGAGTCTATTCTGAAAGGTTCGTAACTTTTAGATGACATACGTAATTTTAATGAATTATTTTGTAAAAAAGACGCAAACAATTATAATAAATAGTGAAAGTGTTAAAAAATCACGAGATTTTTTAAATTTCTTCCCATAATATACTGAACATGTGATAAAAATTTTAAGAAATTTTGAAAAAAAATTGAAATGCGATGGTTAAGATTCATCAAAAAGTATGTTACACTAGGGGTGGGCAGAACCGGCCCGGAACTGTAAAACCGGACCGGACCGGCGGTTCGAGCCGGTTCTGCCTACCATGGAACCGGTTCCGGTTCTGCCTGCCATAGAATCGGAACCGGTTCCGGTTCCGGTTCCATGGATTGAGGAACCGGGAACCGCGGTCCAGTCCCCGGTTCCCCAGACTAGAACCGGGAATTCCCATGGGAGAACCGACCCATGGGTTGGCCCAGTGGGTTATCCGACCCATGGGTCGGATAACTTAAAAAAATTAAAAAAAAAACCTAAAACCACTCCTCAGACCTCGCTTCTTTCCCGCAGCCAGACTCACCCAGTCACGCAGAAGCCCTAGCTCTCACCAGTCACCGCCTCTATTCGCACCGCCTCCGCTCTCTGCCTCTGCTCGCGCTCGCCAGGTCGCCTCTGCTCTCACTGCTTTTGCTCGCACCTTCTCTGCTCTTGCTTCCTCTGCTCGCGCCGTCTCCACTCTCGCTGCCTCTGCTCGCGCTCGCCTGGTCGCCTGGCGCTCGCCTCGCGCTCGCCTCTAGTCGCCTCGCGCTTGCCTCTGCTTGCCAACTACGTCAATGGAGCTTGGTATTTGTCGGATTCCATCGAGGTGGCAAGGTTCGCTTCGGCGTTTACCAGATCTATGGCTTTGGGTAAAAACCATATCTATGGTTTATTTTATTTTTAAATAAAAAAAAAATTTAAAATACATGGGAGGGAACCCGTACCGAACCGGAACCGGACCGAATTTGCGGTCCAGTTCGGTTCGGTACCGGTTCCACTATGAACCGGTTCCGGTTCGGTACCGGTTCCACTATGAACCGGTTCCGGTTCCGGCAATTAAATTCCCGAAACTACCGGTCCAGTCTGGTTCCCGGCCAGAACAGGCCCGGACCGTGCCCAGCCCTATGTTACACTACGACAATTTCCTTATTAAGATCGTAATCCCAGGAATCTCCGAGACTGTGTTTCCTTCACATACAATCAAAGTGCGATGGTTAAGATTCATAGGTTTAGTTCCAAAACACTTTAAAAACATTGGCATATGATGTGGTGATTGAAAGATCTTTTTTTTTTTATTTAAAACTATATAATATTTAATATAATTATAACATGCTCCTGATTGGATCTCTTCTTGGCCGGGGCGGCTCAGTTGACAGAGTTTACTTACCGTTCTCCTGCCGATATCTCTATTCTCTACCCACAAATGGGTTCAGCCATTTGTCTACCTTTCACTCTCTAAATACGTAGCAACTAGGAAGGAATTAGTAAGACTTTGGGGAAGCTGACGAAGAATCTCCATGTCTTGATGGAAAAACCTCCATCTTCTCCAGGTCAACCCTCCCTTACTTGCATCCAAATCTCTACGAAACCTTGAAATTTCCTTCCCTTCCCCATTCTCATCCACTCGTGATCTTATCCTCGTTTTCTCTCCTCTCTTTTTTTCTTCATTTTTTGTTTCCTTCTGAGGAACTGGGTGTTTTTCTTTTCACTTGTTTACAGTGTTACGTGGGTGATGAAGATCCAGAGAGACGATGCTGTCCGTTCGATCTGCAAATTATGGGAGTTCGACCTTCGATTTGCCTGGTTCATCGTTTTCTTTCTCGTTTCGATGCTTTCTAGTTACGCCGTTGCTCAGACCGGGCCGGCTCCTACGGCGTCTTTCCCTCAGTTGGGGCCGACGATAAACAAAAACATGGCGATCGTTTTAATGGTCCTTCTCTGCTTCTTCTTCGTCCTTGGTTTTTCTCCGTCTACATGCGTCGGTGTTCGCAGGAACGGCCTCTCATCGGCGACTACGACTTCGCCGTCCTCCACGACCACAATAACAATCATTCGAGAGGGATGGAGCGTGGACTTAACACGGCGATATTAGAAACCTTTCCGACCTTCGCCTACTCTGCCGTGAAGGAGTTTAAGATGGGTAAAACCTCGCTAGATTGTGCCGTCTGCTTGAACGCATTTGAAGGCGATGATTTACTGCGTTTGCTTCCCAAATGTAGCCATGTTTTCCACTCTGAGTGTATCGATGCTTGGCTTGCAACCCATTCCACCTGCCCCGTTTGCCGTGCGAATCTTCTTCCTAAACCAGGCGAAGTAAATCAAACTTCGCCGCCATTGTTGGATCACGAAATTCGTTTGAACGAATCCAATCGGGGTTCTGAATCTAACCAACTAGAGAGGCAGGTATCAATCCATATTGCAGAGGAACCCCATGACCGAGATGATCAACCTCTAGCGCCTAACTCGAAGGAAAACCGCCAAAGTTCCACAATCGATTTGAGCCGAATGAGGGCTCGGTCGAGATCAACGGGATGGGCAATTGGCGGGTTGTCCCAGTGGTATAACTCAACGGGCCGAACGCGGGAGAATGACGAGAGGTTTACGTTAAGGTTGCCGGAGGACGTTCGAAACCAGATTCTGAACTCGGTGGTTGGCCGAAGTAGGAGTTGCCTGACGTTGCCTAGAGAAAGAAGCCTGAGAGAGGGCTTTCGAGAGGAATCGGAGGAAGTGGGAAGAGCCCGATCGTGGCGGCGAGAGTATCCGTCGGAATATGGAGGTCGTGTCGGTGGAGTGTCATTTGCTCCTGCAAATGTTAAGTCAGGTATAACTGCGCCGTGATTCTTTGAACGTGGGTTAGAACTTTGACCGGTTGATAGCGTCTTTTCGTGAAGTCCTGTAAATAGACTTACAGAGTGATATTTTTTTTTTTTTAAATTTTAAAATATAAATAAATCATACAATAAAATATAGATCTTAATTAGTCATCCATCGCCGCATTTTTAAATTAAGACTCCCTCTAATCTTATCCTTTGATAATACCTTCTCAATCTTATATCGATCCTAATTAGTCATTAAAAAAAGGCACGTGATCGAGCTCTTTAATTTTCTCTCAAGCTCTACCCATGGCTTTGTTGATATTTTTGCTCTCTTATTTTGACCCGATCAAGGACTCTACTAGCAAGTTGGGTTGGAATGACCGCTTAAACTAGGCCCATTTGGGTGATCCATGCTTGAGCTGTCATACTTTGAACTTTAGGTCAATCTTTGGGCTAGCCCGATATTTGGTTTAGTGACGCCACACTAAACAAAAGTCAACTCCAAGTCAACCTCTAGATAAAGCCTGCAATACAACGCGCCTGTGAAAACGTAGCTCCAGGTTGAGCCTTATTCAGAAAAATAAAAATAAAAATAAAATTCGAAACATTCTCAATCGAGTCGGATGATGACCTTAAAGTACACTCGTTAACCCTTCGAATCTAGATGATAATCCTTCACAAAGACATCTAACAGGACTCTACAATGTGTTTATGAACGATTGTTGTTAACTTTAGATGAATATTAATTTTTAAACTGTAACGAGAGATATAATAAAAGATAAGTGATCGGAAAGAAGAAAGGTAGTAAGATATAGAAAAGAATTTGTCGCACTAGTTATATAGTTGAAATTACCAATAATTTAGTAATTAGAGGGTGCAAATCAAGATTGTCACGTATGTCATTGACATAGTTTCTTTAAATTAGCTAGTTCATATTTACATTGTCAAAATTTCGTGTGATGCATGGACCAAGTATTATATTCCAATGTACAAACAACAACTTTACGTGTGATTCACCAAATTAAGAAAGAAATAGGATTAAATACTTCGATAAATTGCATAACTCATGATTGACAATGCATATAACTTTGTTCTCAAGGACGAAGTTAGGTATTTTTCAACGTGTCGTGGTCTAAATTTATTAAATATTGATTAGAAAAAAAGAATTATTATTTTATAACACTTTTAAATCATATTCCATCGCCTGCCAAAACAAGGGTCGATAGAGTAGACAAATTAAAAAAGGTCAACTTACATCAATATGATTAATTTGAATTTAATAATGCCACATGGGTACTATAAATAATAAAGGAAATTGGAGGACAGGTGCTTTCCAAATTATTTTAGGACGCTCCGATGACTTTATCCAATGGCTAAGAGTCAAACCAGAAATGAAGATAATAAGTAAACAACGCCCAAGCCATCAACAACACCATTGTTAAGCCCACCACACCAACAGTGAGCCCAGGTCTACGCCTACTTCCCAAGCCGACCCACGTTTCTCTAGCCCAAGTCCACCCACCCTGTCCGAATAAAAGAGTACTTTTGTCTTGCGAGTAATATCTCATTTATTTTCTATTTTTATTTTATAATTTTGACATGACATTTTTTAATTGGTGAAGTAAATTAGAAATAATTATTAAACAAATGTAAGACAAGAAAAGTTTTATTAATTGTTTTAATTTATTATTATTATTATTTTAAAAACTGTCTCGGAGATTTAAATAAAATTGTAAGCCACGTAATTGGTACAGATTTTAGACCGCGTGTACGGAATCACACTCTAGGCAATGCTTCCATCGTCCACATTCGACATCACATTGCAAAAAGTGGTTTACTCAATCACGAGGACGTCAAATTCATATATTTGAGGGCCAGGCCGAGCCGGCCGGATTTATTTCAGAAGTCTTAAAAATACATATTTTAATATCGTAGTCCATATTTGTTTTATTTAATGAATTGCCCCATGAATTTAAGAATTATGATAATGTATTTTCATGTAATTTACAGTTTATTTTAAGAAAATAATCATCAGTAAAATAAAAAAATTACAATAATACTAAAATGGTGGATCCTCAACCTTACGCCTAGAATATTACGGTTTTACCCCAATCCGAATTCGACTGGTATTAGATTTCACATTGGTTAAAAGGGGCCACAATCCTTAAACCCATCTCTCTCTCTCTCTCTCTCTCTCTCAGGTCAAGTTATTGGTTGGAGATTTTCCCCAAATACGTGATCCGTGTTGCTTAGGGTTTCCCTGGTTTGATCTCCGGCCACACTCTGTGATTCGCCGAATTTTATTTCTCTGTATCAATTTTATCACTTTTTGTTGGCTGATCGCAACATTCCAATGTGATCCTTTATGGCTGGAAGATATTAGCGGCAGTAAAAAAAAGGTTGAATCTTTGGTTCCTCGTCGTTTTTTTCGTCTTTCCTGCTCATGTTGTGAATAGGAGTTGTTAGACTTGGGATTTTGATTCGCACGCTGGGCCCATGTAAATGTTTGAAGAGCGACGATGTGATAATTGGATGTGTTGTTTTTGTCTGTAATTTTTGAGTTTGGCTTATTTCTCTTTTTTCTTTTCTGGTGCATTGTGGTTGGATGTCGTTCGTTTGAAAGACACCTGTGTGATGCAGTTATTTCACTAATCTTTTCTTCTGAGTTGTACCAATTGATCTATTGACTTTAAGAATTTCAAATAGCGTGGGTCCTAAATTAAAAACTTGTTTATATTTCAAAAATTTAAATGAATTGTGGTTGATCTTGCAGGTTTATGCTGTATGATAATCTGATTTAATGAGGAGGAAGCGGAAAGTAAGCGTAGAGGATGAAAATTCAAATCTACCATACACTGTGACATCAGCCAACGATTCTCGATCTTCCAATCTCAAGTCACATTACTCTCTAGAAGATTTTGTGAGGTTGAATAAAAGGTGTAAGGAAGATGTGGGTACTGAACTTGTTCTTTCCTGTAAGAGTAGGCTTGCTGGTGTTGCTACGGCTCCAACTTGTGGAACTTCTTCGCTAATTTCTAGTGGGAGAGGTCTCAAGAGGAAGATTGGTTGCATCGATGTAGCCACTCAGATGGGTAGGAGGAAGAAAAAGATCGAAGATGATTATATTTTGGGGGACACACTTGGGCAGGGAAAATTCGGCTCTGTTTTCTTGTGTAAATCTAAGTGTAGTGGAGCTGAATTTGCTTGTAAGAGGCTGAAAAAAGGAGAGGAGACTGTTCATAGGGAGGTAGAGATTATGCAGCACTTATCGGGTCATCCTGGGGTTGTAACTTTGCAGGCTGTCTATGAGGAGGCTGAATGTTTTCATCTTGTAATGGAGTTATGCCCCTCAGGACGCTTGATTGATCAGATGTTGAGAGAGGGCCAATATTCGGAGCAACGTGCAGCAAATATATTCAAAGAAGTGATGTTCGTTATCAAGTATTGTCATGACATGGGAGTTGTGCATAGAGATATTAAGCCTGAGAATATTCTTCTTACAATATCTGGAAAGATAAAGCTTGCAGATTTTGGTCTGGCCGTGAGAATTTCAAATGGTATGAGTTATTAAATTTTTCATGGAGTGCGTCACTTGCGTTTGCTTTTAAGTTTTTGTAGGTTGTCTGTAGAAACTTCTTTGTCTGACTTTTCTCCCTCATAAATAGTTCTCTCCGCAATATGATAATATTTTTTGTCATGTTATGTGGAGTTTGCTTCCTTGTGATAATTTCCACACCCATTGTCATATGCAAAGAAATCCTAGTTTTCACAAAATGTTCTTTGATTTTGGTTCTCTTGTGCGATGGATGTATAGGATTTTGTCTGTTGATGCCTAGATCGGAGAAGAGGTTGATTTTGTCGCGGGGGAATGGGGTTTTGGAGAAGAAGGCTTTGAGCTATTTGGTGCCCGCAGTATTTCTTGGTGCATTTTAGAATAGTCGCGGTAGGGTTATTTTTTTATGACGACAAGTTGAATGTTACTAATATTTATTTTTCTTCTTGTCTAACTTTATTGGTGTGGGGTAGCTTAAATCATTCTGATAATTTTTGTGTTAAGTTTTTGGGGTTTTGAGTTCTATTCATTTTCTTGTCCATTTTTTTCTTCTTTGAAGATAATATTATTCCTGATCAAAAAAAGTATTTTATGAATTATGTAATTAAGGAAAGAACAGTACCTGCATCGTCTAATACTTAATACTTATCCTCTTACCTTTTAATAACCTGGTTAAAATTGGACTAGGTTCAATGTCCAGAAATGCAGTCTAGATTGAGGGTCCCTTCCTTGTTTTGGTTTGGTCTAAAAAATTTGCATAATCCCATAGTTATAGTCAGTGAGATTTGACTAGCGTACCAATCCTGTGTTTGCTGATATTCCACACTCAGGGAGCTCATGCAATTGTATAGCACTTTTTTTTTTCAAAGTGCTTTATGTTACTTGGCGATGACAATTATGAATGGTACGCTAACCACCTTCCAAATTGCAGGTCAGAGTTTGACAGGCTTAGCTGGAAGTCCAGCTTATGTTGCCCCTGAAGTGTTGTTGGGGAAATACTCCGAAAAGGTGGATATTTGGAGTGCTGGTGTCCTTTTGCATGCTCTTTTGGTAGGGACGCTGCCTTTCCAAGGTGACTCCTTAGAAACGGTGTTTGAGGCTATCAAGAATGTGAAACTTGATTTTCACTCGGGTATGTGGAATTCAATATCCAAACCAGCTCGTGATCTTATTGGAAGAATGCTGACTAGAGACGTTTCGGCAAGGATTACTGCAGAGGAAGTGCTTAGTAAGTTTTTGATTATTAGTCTTGTCAGGTCTTTCCTCATCTGTTCTTCCTTTATTTCATACGTTCTATTATCAAGCATAAGTATTTTCTTATCTGTTTTCTCTAATATGCAATACTAGTGTGACTCTCAATTATGGTCTCAAATGTCTCTACCCGGTTCCCCCTCTCAATTTTGGTCATTTTGTGGATTGGCCTATAATAAATTCTTAACGGTGGTATTTCAGGGCATCCATGGATATTGTTCTACACTGAACGATCATTAAAGTCGTTACCCTTCAAAACAAAAGCGAAGAACCAAGTAGTGGAATCCTCTAACCGTTCTGATATTACTCAGAAAACTAAGAGCTCTCACATTAGGTATGGTGGTGTTTCATCTTCCGAAAGCTGCAACTCAGAAGATAGAGATGAGTGTTCTCTGGTGGATGCACTTGCCACTGCTATTTCGCATGTAAGAATTTCTGAGCCAAAACGAACCAGGTTATGTAGCCCTGCGAGCCCAATCGAGCAGCAGTGCTCGTCTAACATGAAGGCTAACAATCTCTGTAAAGCATTCTGACCGACCAATCAGACTTGATGATACAATCTTGCCTCCACTGTTTTTGAAGCTGGGGATTTTCAGTTTAACGTGCCTTGGTTCAATCTTCAGCGGCAAAACGACCACAAGCTGACGTGTTTAACGATAGCAGAAGAGAACTGGCTCATGTGGAGTTCCAAATTCAAGTAATGTTATTTGTCTTTGGTTTTTTTCTTTAACCCAATAATGGTGTTAACCTAGCCAGCTTGCACAGTTTTGTATATGAGATGTAAATAGAGCCTCATTTTTTTTTTTTTCTGAACTCTATTAACTCAACGTTCCTAATCACTGTTAGTATTGCTAAATTTTGATGACGAGCTGTTGGTCTGAAACTTCACTATTGAACTGATTAGAATAACATCCAACAAATAAGCTTACTAAAATTTAGTTGTGGAAAAGCCATTTCTCTTCCAGAATGATCACATTTACAAAACACTTGAGCATGTTTCTGAATCTGCAGAAGATGACGTGAATGACCTAAATTTGAATATAGGTCTCTAATTTCCTCGTTTCCACCCAGACTCAGTATTGTAGTAACGTCAGATGATCAAAGCAGCAGCTAATTTCTGTTCCTTTTTTTTTAATCTTAAGAAAAATCAGAACTATAAACACAACGACGAGAAAGAAAGAGTACCGAAAATTGAGGGAAGTTCATTGCTACTAGAAATTGAAGTTTGTCCAATACAATACTAACATTTACAGAAAGAAATTTCAAAATGTAGGATATTGTTGTTTTTCATGCGATCTAATAACCAAAATTTGAATGTACGACACTTGTCATTTCCCCATCATGCCAGAGGATCAAAGCCAACAACTCATTTTCTGTACGTTTTGGACCAAAGGTAAACAATGAAGAAACAGAGGAGCGCAAAAAGAACTACGTGAACAACATGGTTTGAGCCGTTTCTGATGATGCTCTTGTTCAATTTTCTTACATTGTTCTTTACTCCGGCTTGAGCTTTGATCAGAGTCATTTGCTGTCGTAAACAAAAATAAAAGTTATTAAACATTTTGTCATAAAGATTGGAAGAACACTTGCATACAGACTCTGCAAATTTATATGGGTCTGAGTTTATTACTTTATTTACTAGTGACAATTTTCAATTTTTTTTTGGAAAATTCTGAAATTCCTTGCTTCATGTCGCTACCCAAAGGATGTAGCATTGGTAACTTCCATCATTTGGGTAGTAACAAGCTGAGAGATATAATAGGTCTTATCTTATGTTCATAGAAACTTCAACATTTCTTTCTAAACTTCATAATTAACAATTAGAACTTTTGCAGGTAACCATTTCAGTTTTTGGAATTCAAACTCATTCTAAATGAATCAAAAAACCATTAAGAATATCAACATATCATGAAATTGACCATTTAGATAACTAAAGCAACTGTAGAGAATTGATATTTTCAAGCCCTGAATAGTTTGAATAAATATGTACCAATTGATTAAGAAAATCATTCTGAAACTTTGCTTCCGTCCCAATCTCTCCAGCAATCTGCACCAGAATACACGGATTATAACTTTGAAGGAAAATGAACGAATGACGAAAAAGTATTTTGATTCGTCCAAGTAAATGATCATGGATTAACATGAAAACAGCTACTGCAAATAATACAACATCCCTAAAGCAAATTTGAAAATTATCATGGCCATTGCATATCAATTGAAACACAAAAAGATAACAGTCATTGCGTTGTTAATTTCAGGATTTACAGTCTGCGGATTATGATGCAATGAGCTTAAACTTCATTTAGATTTGATCTATTGTGGAGTAAGAATGAGGGCCGCACTTAATTTGCAAATCTCATGAAAGGTGGCTATTCTACAAGCTATTTTCGCATATCATATTGGAACTCAAGCTGTATCTACGAACATTGGAACAGAATTTCCTTTTAAAAAAGAAATTGAAGATCACTCAGACAGTTTGAGAGGTCAAGTGCTTTGATATACATATGGCGATGCTCAATCACTATCGAATTTCTAATACAGGAACTAATAAGTCGACTGAAATCAAATCCACCAAGCCTATGTGCTTTGGAACCATCAAACGGTATTATCAGGAGATCTTGTACGGAGGATTTTGATATACGATCTTTAATTAATTGGACGAAGATACATGCAAATTATAACAAATTTAGGAAATCATACGTTTCTCAGTCTTTTAACTTGGGTACGGAGACCTGTAATCTCCTCATCGAAGTCCATCTGCATTGGATCTATCTGCAATTGGATTTCGTCAGAAGAAGATGTAGGTCTGGAGCTAAGTCCTTCCCTAAATCAAAACAAAAACAAAAACATTTGGCACAAATTTATCGAAATTGAGATAAAATTCTCAAATTCAAAGCTTCTGCTCCCTAACCATCGAATCTAGCAGAAAGAAAAAAAAAAGACGGGGATACCTTGACCGATAAGGAACAGCACCGTTGTTGTAAAAAGAACTGCCGCCTCTGTGCGAATTCGCCGCCATTAGTGAACCAAACAGAAAAAAAAATGATAAGGGAACCGGGGGAGTTGATCAGAGCAAGACAAAAACTATTGCCTTCGATATTTATCGGATCTTGAATTTATTTAACAAAATATTAAAATTAAATAAAGGATATTAAATATAATTTTAAATATATATTAAATTGATTAATTTAGAAAATTGAAAGACGATAACGTGGAAGTAGAGCAGAAGCAAAGCACAGAACAAACCAAATGTGACCATTGCTACGCAGAGGAAGCAGCAATGGCTGCTTCTTACTCCATTGTTTCCTATCAGCTTCGAGCATAATATGGTCTCTATTTTCCCTGTCTCTACCTCCCTCTTCAAGCTTTCCTCGGTGAGTTATCTGCTCCATTCTTTCTCCCTCTTCAACCGGCAACCCCTTGACTACCGACTGAACATTGGGCAGGTTTTTCTCCATCCGTTTCGGAGCTCTGTAATCAGTGGATTTTGTCTAGATCCCCGAAGTGGAGCTATAGTTATGCAGATTTCCGAGATTATATCGTATTTGAGCCAAAGTGAAGCAGCTGAGGTCGATGAGATCCTTATGGGCCCTCTCGGTTTCAGCGTCGATCAGTTGATGGTCGGTGTTTATGATATTTCAAATTTCGTGTTTTGAACCTCTCCTTTTTCGATTCTTAATGCTTATTTCTTGGTTACTCTTGCTTATTGTTTCGAGTAAAGTTTCTAATGACTAGTTTCGCGCCATGTCTTTTTTTTTTTTTTTTTTCCCGCTGTAGGAATTGGCTGGTTTGGGCGTTGCCGCTTCTATAGCAGAGGTAATTGTTGCATCCTTTTCTTGATTACCATTTCTAAATAACTGTGGGTATAGTTTTCTACTTTTTACATCAGAGCGGCACTGGTTTTTGTTAGAGATCAAAAGGGGAATTGGTTTAGGTGATGCATGGCTCTGCCTTACTTTCCCCCCCTTGTCTTAAATATTTTGACATAGCCAGGTCTACAAGCCTGGTGATTACAGTCGGGTTCTTGCACTATGTAGTCCCGGAAACAATGGCGGTGATGGTCTTGCGGCAGCTCGGCATCTCCTTCACTTTGGATATAAGCCATATGTTTGTTACCCGAAGAGGACTCCAAAGTCTTTATATGCTGGTTTGGTGACCCGGGTAAAAGTCCCTCTTGCGTTTCTCTTGTAACAGTTGTTGTGTTCTGTCCTTCATGCTTGTTTTTCTTTTTTGAGGTGTAATTTACAAGTAACTTGTGAATTCTTGCCTGTGGTTATTTTGTAGCTGGAATCACTTCGGTCCTTTTTTGTCAGTGGAAGATATACCATCGTACTTTTCCAAGAATTTGATATTGTAGTTGATGCAATGTTTGGGTTCTCCTTTCATGGTAATTTGCCTCCTTTTAGTATTTCCGGAGCTTTGAGTCTCATAGGAGCTGACGAGCTGTTTACTGCAACTGTAAAGAATCTGATGCCCACTCTGTAGAGGTGGCTGATGTTCAATCTTTAAGTTGGGAAAACACCAGGAAAAAGAAAGAAATAATAGAAGAGAGGAATATGTCAGAATTTGGATTTCTGATCTTCTTGTGTTCAACATGTTAATTATACCATGGTTATAATGGGTCATAATTGATAAGACTACCCCTAATTAGTCTAGTTTGATAAAAGAATCTTGATTGTAACGAACACAATTCATAAGTTTGTGTATAATATTTTGTTAGTGGCAGTTAGAATTATTGTTATAATAAATGTTTTTGTGTTACATAATATGTTTCTTATAACTAGTAAATATTTTAATTCTTCAGGTACTCCCTTGCCACCTTTTGATGGCCTGATCAGAAAACTTACCTGCTTGCGTGACCAAGGATGCCAAAAAATGCCTGTTATTGTTTCCGTCGATATTCCATCAGGATGGCATGGTGAAGAAGGAGACAAAAGTGGTTATGGCCTCAAACCTGACATGTTGGTAAGCTTCCGACCTGAAAATTTATTTCTTTTCCATTTTGCAACTTAAATTGGTTGCTATATTTGATCTTAGACTGTGAGAACTTGTGTAAACCACTTCTAGATTGTAAGGTTCTCTTTTTCTAGTTTCTTTAACTGCTCCAAAGCTATGTGCAAAGAAATTCTCTGAGTCGCACCACTTTTAGGAGGTAGATTTGTGCCACCTCTGGTTATTAATAAATACAAACTTCATCTGCTTTCATATCCTGGCACTGGAATGCGTCTGCCGAGTTTGAAAAACTCCTCAGGTTGATATAGCAGCACTCAGAGAGAACTGTATATCTTCTGTATTTGTTGAAAACGAAGTGGATACTGACCCCATTAATCAGGGTGTGAATTTTTGCAAACAAATGTTTTTTTCTGATTCCTTTTGGTTATATCCTTTTAGTGGCACATTTTATTATCAGTATTTTTTTCCCCATTTTATAGAGATTTAGCAAATTGAGAGTTCTATAAATTTCACGATTAGTAAGCTATGTTTATCACGCAGTTTCGTAGATGGTTTGACAATGCATTAGCTGCTGGTCTGCAAGAACCTAATGCTATGGCACTGTCAACTGCTGGTAGTGATGGAAAACCGTAAGATAAATTCTTTTTTGCAGCTTTTTCCTTAATTATTTTAGCTCCATATTATTATTGTTGGAAGAACTCGAACTTGAAAAATGGGAAGGAGGTTTACGAATCTGCAAATTACTGAGGTGAGCTTGAACTTGATTAAGAATTGGAGGAGTAGTTTGCCTTTCCAGACAAAATTCATAGTTTAAAAGCAAACTATGAACCTCATCAATATTAGGAACATTGGATCTACTTGAGATGGCGGTGACAAAGTGGTTGTATTCACTCCCAACCCACCCAGTAGATAAATAGGTTGGTCCTTAAGAGGTATCGGCTCACCAATAGGTGTCAGTGTGTTGAAGAGGGAGGTGAACTTTCGAATGTACTCAGAAACTGTCATACCATCCTTTGAAATGGTATTTAGTTGGCTCTGTAGTTCAGTAAGACGAGCCAAGTCAAAGAGGTAAGAGAAGTGGACTTTTTCTAGGGTAGGCCATATATCAGTAGTAGAGAGATAATGTTAGACGAATTCAACCGGTTGACTCACGTGTTCTTATTCTCAAATATATTAGTTACTATATTTAAGAGAAATTAGTTTCTTTTTATTTAGTCTATTCTACGTGTAATCAGTAGCTATTCTTGTATTAATTAGTTGCATATTTATGTCTTTTTCTTTGCATTATTACATTGTAAATTTGCCTATTTATTATGGTATGCCAATGAATAGAAATTATGCGATTCCATTTTTATTTGCTTTTTTTTTTTATTTCATATGGTATCAGAGTCATAAACAATCCCACAAGCTTCAACTTGAGTGAGTTGCCAAACACCAATCCATCTACATCCAACTTTTCTCTTCCTGTTATCCAAGCCCGTATGCAATTCACCACTCAGACAGTCCCTCCACGTCTTTGTCACTCCTCTCCTCACCGGCGACAATTACGGTTCATGAAGTCGAGCAATAACAATGGCTCTTCGTGCCAAGAGCAAGCTTGGATTCGTCGACTGATACATACCAATTCCAGAGAACCAAAATGAGATTCCCAATTGGCAGGGATGCAACGATTTGGTTGGGAGCTGGATCCTAAATTCTGTCTCACCTGAGATTTGTCTGAGCATCTTGTACGCTGAGATAGCTGCACAAGTTTGGACAGATTTGAAGAAGCGATATTCTCAATCGAATGTGCCAAAAATATATCAGTTGAAGCAATCAATTTGTGCTCTCAAACAAGGTATGTCTGTATCTTCTTATGTTACACAGTTGAAATCATTATGGGACGAGCTCATCTTTATTTCTCCAATCCCTCCTTGTATCTGTGCCAATTCCAAGGCAATCATCAATCAACAATATCAAGATAGATCAATGGAATTCCTTCAAGGACTTCATGATAATTTCTCGGCTATTCGAAGTCAAATTCTCTTGATGGATCATTTTCCATCGGTTCAGTGTATCTATAATCTGGTACGCCAAGAAGAAAAACAACAAGAAATTACCATTTGGGTGACCTCTACTATCGATTCCGCTGCACTTCAAGTCTCGAAGCAATATCTTCGGGCAAATAGCAAGCGCCCACGCCCATTCTGTGACCATTACAATAACTCAATAAGCATGGTCTCACAAATGCTACATGTTATCAAATCCATGGCTTCCTTGATAAACAAAAAAGGAAACCTCAGCCGACATCATCATCTATTGCTTTGACAGCAAATCAATTGACTCCAGAACAAACCTCAGCCGACATCATCATCTATTGCTTTGACAGCAAATCAATTGACTCCAGAACAATACAACAAGTTGCTTGCAGGCATAGCACTAACTTCTTTTAATTCTCGTTGGATAATTGATTATGGTGCATCAAATCATATTTGCATGTATCTTTCATTTTTTTCTTCTTATACCACTGTAACGAAAAGAATATTTGTTACATTGCTTGATGGTTCCCAAGCTAATGTCACACACTAAGCACTGTGTGTTATTCTTCTAATTTGACATTCATCAATGTTTTTTATATCTCACCTTTCAAGTTTAATCTTATATCCACCTCACAATTGACAAAATCAACTCATTGTGATGTAGTTTTTTCTTCTTCTTGTTGTTACTTTTAGGACCATACAACGAAGAAGACGATTGGTCGGGCTAGTGCCCAAGATAGACTCTTCTATCTTGATCCACCTTCAGTTCATAAATCAGTACTTTCTTTTCAAATTTGTAATAATTTCTTCTCATTGTACCTTACCCAAACACTGTGATTGGGATTGAGTAGGAGATCAGAAAGAAATTTTGGCAGTTCATGACAGGACCCATCGATGTAGGATTCAAAACCGTTAGCAAGGATGATGTTGAGCAGCTGATTTTTCCAAATGAGAAAGTTAGAGCCATCCAACTTCACTGGAAGTGTCTGATTCATGGACGGAAATGAAGAAGAAAAGAGACAGCAGAAGTTTCCTAAGGGAGAGTGGAGGAGGCCATGGCTGACAAGCTTTGATACCAAATCAGATTTTAGAGAGAGATGAGAGAGAGAGAAAAGAGTAACCAGATTCGTCAAAAGAGAATGTATACTATTATTCCTGGTACATTTACACAATCAGACAATCCCAACAAACATACAAATGAGATATCGTAACAAATCCAATCCTAACAAACATACAATTGATATATCGTAACAATAGTCGAGTTTATCATTTCTGGTATTCTGTGTATTTTGACAATATGCCCCATAGGCCATATCTCCCTGTATTCAGTTACGAGTTGAGCATCTGTGTGTGATTAGGGGACATAATTTTGCCTAAGTGAGTTGCTTGTTTGTTTCTCTCCTGTTCTAAGTTTTGTTGACAAGCATTGCTCAAATGTTAATGGAATACTGTCATGACAATGTTTATAACCTTAATAAAGCCCTCTGCAAAAATATAGTTATCCAAATTAATTTTGCATGTAGTAATCCGCTAATGCATTGCGTAACTGTTGTTTGTTGGTTTTTAAAGAATAGATTATGGGGTAAAAAGGAGAAAAAGAGAAGTTGGAAATAGTAGTTTACTGTTAGAATCACAGCAAAAGAAATTTATATATTAAAGGTAACATTTCCTTCCACTAAAACATCTTTACCCTTATATGACTGTATATGAGGTGTATAATTTTTTTTGCGATCGCTAGGAAAAGAACGGAGGTTGAAGAGCTAAGGCAGCTGCCCTACTGCCAGCTCGATTCAGCCTATGCTTTAGTGTTTTCTTAACAGTACTTATTGTTTTAGTTCCGTTCTCCGAATAGAGGAAGAGTTGATGGATGCAGAGTATCTAGCAAGGCTCGCTGTCACATCAATGTGTCTCTTTCTATCTTTCAAGCAACGCATAATTATAGAAATGATTGAAGTCATAGACTTCTTTTTAAGGATCTTTTGACCAGTTGAAAACTTGAGCCATTAGTTTTTTCCTCTGAGTAGATAATTTGATGTTAAAGGTGGTCACACTCCTTTCTTTTCAAAAGAATGGATTTCATTTGTCAATGAGTGGAACATGTTTAGGATCTGGTAGTACTCGTAGTGTAGAAGTCCAGTTCAATGATACCTTGCAGGATAGGATATTGTTACACGTCAGCCACTGGTCATAGGCAATGATACGAATAATTGGAAGTGGGAAAGTTTAGGAGATGTATGAGAATGACCCATGAATGAAATTGGAGGGGTCGCTCACTAATATTCCATAAGTGGGCAAAGATGTTTGATCAAGATCGTAAATTTGTTGAATTTTGTCAGATCCATTTGAAGACCATTGACCTTTCAGACTATCTTTGTCTTGGACGTAACTTCTAATCTTGTGCTGCAAGTGGCCACGTCTCTGGCCAGTTGATGTAGAAACCTGCTTTAGGCACACCATATGCACCATATGATGATTCAGAGATTTGACTTTATGCCTCTTACCATGAGTGCAAAAGGGTAGGTATCGTTCTTACCCTATTCTTTGAGGGTTGGGTTGTGAAAGTAGGTATTTTGATCATAAACTCGAATTATGCATGAAGATTATAAACTTTTGGTTATTTCTACGGCTTTGAAGAGTACACCTTGGAATGACTCTTGAAATGTCGGCTGTTTTTTGGGTATTTTAGGGGCAGATCATTTTCTTTCCCAGCAGAAAATTACTGGAATGACACACAGGTTGAGTCTTAGTAGATTCTATAAACACCACCTACATAATGAATTAAGGCATCGGGCAGTGGATGGGTTTGAGATTCTGTAATACTGACATGATTGATTGCATACCTTTTAAGCGAGAAAGATCCTGAAATTTTGACTTGATTGGTGTTTCAGGTGGAGAGATTCATGGAGATTGGGATGGACCACTCTAAGGGCACTTGCATTAATTGTCCTTTGAAGCCATTTTTAAGCTGGTATCACTCTGTATTTCCCCAACAGCCACACCACTTATAATTTACATATAATTGGTTGTGGTCCTCTCTCTAGATTTTTTATTTTGTATTTTTTTGAAGAAAATAAATCAGAATGAAAGGTACAGACGCACATTAATGAAGAAAATATCTCCTGGTCTCCACACACTTTATTTATTAATTGTGTGATTTAGATTTCTCCACAAAAGAGTTCTGCCTATAGTCAATGCTTTCCCCTCTGCCTCTAGCGAAGGTGATTCGTCTAACATCTTGCATGAAACTTCACTTCAGATTTTCATGAAAAGAGATTCCCCGATATTTAAATTTTAAAGTAAGTTAATGCCCACCACCCATTAATAAAAGTCAAAAATTAGGTTCCTGTCCAAACCTGAATAATGTTTCTATTTTACTGTGTTATCCCCCGTATTAACTCGATGTTTATGTAGTTTTACACATTATTCTAGAGCAAGATGCTTTTTCTTTTTCAGTAAAACTCCATGAAAAAGACAATCTCTTGGAAGTGGTAGACTTGAGGAGGGAAAGATGTAAAGTACCATTTATTTAATCAAGTGGTGCAGCAGCATCTGAGATCACAGTTTAGTGGTCGACTGGTGCTTGGCTTAGTTCAGCACATGAATATGCTTAAAAGCAATGGAGAAGGAATTTATCAATTTTCAAAATATAGATTTTGATTATCTGTGACATCACTGAAGATTAAATGAATTAGGATTTGAAAAGTAGGTTAAATATCAGCTGCCATCATTTTCCCAGTGACCAGCCATTGCCACTGGACTCCCACCTCCTTGTGTTTTTTGTTGCTTTGTAGGTTGGCTTCTCCTCCTAATCTGTCTTCACGCTATATTACTTTTCAGATTTATTATGTTATAAATACGTTTTTTTTTTTCAAAGAAGAAAGAAAGAAAGAATTTGATATGGGTGAAGAGAGGCAGTATCTTCTTTCCCTGTTACAGGTGGATCCACGCACCCAATGATCAAATGGAGTGGCAGAGTTTGATAAGGCTCTTCTAGGGTGCCTGTGATTTTCTGATGGGTCTCACCTGCTTATCAACCAAACTCCTTAGATTTTGATGGAATTTTTGTTACCAACACAATCATAGGCCCATCAAGGACCTGTTCATGTTCGCTAAAAGCCAAGGCAAGCACTGAAAATGCACTCTTCTTTTAACATCTCAACTCATATCTCTTCCTTTATCTGCAACTGGCCCTTTTACCCACATTTCTGACCCTCCTCAAAGATTCTAAATAGATGAGAGAGAGAGAGAGAGAGAGAGAGAGAGAGTGGCTTAAGGTAGATATGGTTAGACAAGAAGGGAAAACGCAGCTTGCTTCCCCACATTTATTCAATGGCACAGTGAGAACCCACTTTGATCATAACTTTGCTTTTCCTCTTCTATAGTTATTATCATTACCAAGTGAAGAGATAGAGAGAAAGCGAGAGCACAGGGCTGCGACAAGTCATCCAATTACAGGTCCCACTTCTAGTTCTTACCAGCAGAGAACGTAGCAGAGAAAAAGAAGAAAATCTAGATATTCATCTGACAGTAAGAAGAAAAATAAGAAATCCCTCCAAACGAGCTCAGACAAAATGATAGGTGGACACGTTTGACATCATATCTCCAAAAATCACAACTTTACAGTTAAGAGATCAAGAAAGGAGCGGTCCTTCAATCTGTACTTGGACAACACTTTCCACACATCATTAATGGACCTCATTTTCAAATTTATCATTCATCGTTAAAATAACAAAAAGACGAGGCAGAGGCAGTCCCACAAAGACTTATCATAAATGAGGTCCATGCACATTCCTGCATTTATTTGACCCATCTATCATAAAATAAGAAAAAACAATAATAAATTCAGCAGTCCGGACCTAAAACAGCACATCTGATCAAAGAAGATAAGAGAAAAAACAACATATATTGAGAAACAGAAGAGGAGAGAGAGAAAGTGAGGAAGAGTAGACTTATCAGAGTAGGCAAGGCATTGCATTTAGTTCTCAACAGCTACAACTTAAAACGACCCACCATTTGAATGAAACAGAACAGAAGAAAATTCCGTCCCAGATTGAATTCTTGATTCCCTTTGTTATTTCAACTGATGGTAAGAAGTTACAAAAGCTTCTCAGGTCTTGAATTTTACAAAGATTCAATCTTTTCAAACTATCCACCGTGAATAGGATCCATATCATCAATTGCAATAATGGATGTGCAAGCCAAAAAGAAACAACTCTCACAAAATTTCATACCATTACAGAAACTTTGGAGGCTGAATGAGCCTCAATTTGCCGAGCTATTTGTTGAGCATATGATCCTCTTCCTCAAAGTTTTACCAGAGATTCTTGCAGTGATAGTGACAGATCATGGCCTTGGTGAAAAACAGAAGTCTCATACTCTTCCATGCTAGGCAGAGTTGTTCTAGCAACGACCCACCATTTGAATGAAACAGAACAGAAGAAAATTCCGTCCCAGATTGAATTCTTGATTCCCTTTGTTATTTCAACTGATGGTAAGAAGTTACAAAAGCTTCTCAGGTCTTGAATTTTACAAAGATTCAATCTTTTCAAACTATCCACCGTGAATAGGATCCATATCATCAATTGCAATAAATGGATGTGCAAGCCAAAAAGAAACAACTCTCACAAAATTTCATACCATTACAGAAACTTTGGAGGCTGAATGAGCCTCAATTTGCCGAGCTATTTGTTGAGCATATGATCCTCTTCCTCAAAGTTTTACCAGAGATTCTTGCAGTGATAGTGACATATCATGGCCTTGGTGAAAAACAGAAGTCTCATACTCTTCCATGCTAGGCAGGAGTTTTCTAGCAAGTTTATGAAAGCCACCTGCAGTGGTAAAACCTTCCTGCTCAAACAGTGTCAACTTTCTCAATAACATTAGAACTAGTTCCACAGCTCTACAAGATGTTGACAAATGTTGGAACATCGTTTCTTGGGCCCTCGAGAGAACGATACATATATAAAATGTCAATATGATTCCTCATTTCCTCAGATTCGTATCTGATTTCTTCCACTACCAAGTGAGGCATCGCTCTAGCAACCTCTCGGCATCCCTGTCGCGTTAAATTACACGATGACATCCAGAGGAATCTCATGTTGTAATAGAGATGCAAACCAGATAGCAAAGCTGCATCGCCAAATGGACTATCTCTAATCTCAAGTTTTTGCAGTCTAGGACAACCCTCGAGTACATATTTCAGCCCCACATCACTATCTCCAGCAAAAGCAACTGAAAGTGTTCGTATTAATTTCCCGTACGTTCCGATGTAACTGAAAGCGCAATCGGTGAGTAATCCGGATGTAGCAAGGCGGGTCAGCTTCTGACAGTTCTTAACAATGGCTCCAAACCCTTCATCCATGGGCTTTCTAGTCACATGGTCAGGCCGGTGCCTACCCATGATACAAAGCCTAAACACAACAAGATTTTGGCAATTCTTCGACATTTCTATAACAGCTGCATTTGTCATTCTTTGGCAGAAATATAAGATTGACTCTAGTTTTCTACAGCCCTCAGATATTGCCTGAAAACCCACTTCAGAAACAGAGCTTTCACCATCCTCTCGGGCATCAGAAGGGAAAATTCTAAGATCTAGTAATTCTTTACAAGTTGCAGCCACAGCCTGGAGTCCTTCATCACATATGGAATCAAGGGCCTGCAGATTTCAAAGTACAAATAGGCTTCAAATACTAAATGTCTAAGCAATGTGCAGAAAATAGCAAGAAGAAGAGCACTTACCCAAAATATTCGAAGGTTGTGACAGAGCCTTATAACTGGTTTAAGTTGTTCAGCAGTAACCCTTGCATAGCTGAAATTGAGAGAAGTGAGATTCGCACAAACAGGGTAGATAACGGGAAGGTAATCGGGTGAAACTTCCTTAAACCCAGAGAGACAAACTAATGATTTGCATGAAGCAAAGGCAGACGCATAATCAGGCTCCTGATCGCCATGACCCATTGCCTCCAGAGTAGAAAATGCACCAGTTCCAATATGGGTGAGCTGAGGGGATCTAATCATCATCAGGCGGTGTAGCTGACCAATGGAAACATGTTGGTTGAGCTTAAGTTTCTTCAGCAAGGGCGACCTCTTCACTAACCTCTCCAATGCCTCAAAATTAATGGGAGAATCTACACAATCAAATACCAAGGATTCTAGACAAGTTTGGCTTTCTCTTTCTGGAAAACAAGATATCCAATCCACATCATCATCCGCAACGGCAGATTCAACCAGATCAAGAACTCTTAGTTGTCTGAAAAACAAATCAAGCAGCCTGAGTTGACAGAAAGTATTAGAGAATTTCTAAAAAATTGACATAAGTTCATCGTTTGACTTCCTCTTCTGAAGTCGCAATCATATTAACGCACTATCCAAGATGTAAAAATTAAGTTCATTGATTAGGTAAACATAACAGGATCCTTCAATTAGAGATAAATCTCGCAGCATTAGCATCAACGAGAGATTGAAAACTTTTTTATGAGCACCAATCGGCCCACATAAAACCAAAATCAAAGCTTCAACCTTTTCATCATCTCATCATGATTCTGATAGAAAAAAAAAAAAAAAAATTCCCAGGTAGAAAATTCAGCCAGGTAGTGTCCAGCAAAAGAATAAGTAAGTCGCACTCCTTTAAGATTGATACTAAAGAAGGAAAAGGGAATAACAGTGTACCTGCACCGGCTAGCAATTACGGCGAGACCACTGGTGCCAAACCCTTCGCAGCAAACAAGGACGAGCTCCTTGAAGTCCGGAAACGATTTGGCAAGGAGAAACAGATCATAGTCCGTAATAGACATGCGCTTCAGGTAAACCTTCTCGAGTGAGGGATAAGCTTTGGCCATAGCCACAACCCAAGGAGCGAATTGGGCTCCCCAATCAGGCGGCATGAGATTGAAATCTGAGAAACGAGGCTTACCTTTGATAGCCACAGACCTTATCCGGTTAAACCGAGAGATGGCGCGGCGAGGGGAGACAGCATAGCAGTTTCCGATAGAAAGGTACAGTCGAGTGAAAGCCTCGATTCGATACCATGACTTGCAGACCAATGAGGCAGCGTTCCTATCGCGGGAAGAGGTGAGGAACTTAAGAACATTTTCCAGAACATTCTCGAGGACATTCTCAATAGACCCAGACCCGCCAACACCACCAGAGAAGCATCCAGTGCAATTCCTCGCTTTGTTAGCCGATTCGGTTATGGCGTCTGTTCCCAGATCCAACGGCGTTGATCGATCGTCGTCGTCCTCCACCATATCTTCCGGTTCCATTTTCTCTCCACCCATATCTTGGTAGGCTTCGAAATCAGCAATTTGTTTAGATCATAGCGTTGGGTTGAAGGATATCGGGTATTTACGGGGTAGAGTTGAAGAGTTGGAAATGGGAGAAGCAGAAAAAAAGTGAAAGAGCTTGCGTTGTTTCTTGAGAATTAGGGGGATGGGGATGATTAGAATAATGAATCAGAGGAAAACTCGAAGAGTAGGCTCTGCTGTCTGTAGTCTCTCAATCACAGCATTGGGATTTTCCTCCATGGCTGTGCCTGCTTCTCTCTCCTTCCTCCTCCATCCAATAGCTCTCCACTCACCCTCTCCATTATTTGGCCTGTTTTCTTCCCAATCCTGTCCTTTCATTTTATCTTTCTTTATTCTTTTTCTCTCTCTTTGTTGTTTTTCATTTCACCCCCAATATTTATTTTATTTCCACATTAACCCCGTCTGTCTCTTTATTTCTATTACTCATCCTCTTTAGGGGTGGGCAGACCCGAAACCGACCCGAGGAACCGAACCGACCCGAGGGTTCGGTTCGGGTTCGGTTCGGGTCCATGAGGTGTTTTTGTGTTCGGGTCGGGCTCATCAATGCATTCTCGGGTTCGGTTCGGGTGGAAGGCAAAACCGAACCGAACTGAAAAACCGAAAAGTTCTGTTCTGGAGAGTTCTGTTCTGGAGCTTCTTCTTCATCGTCTTCGACCTCTAGCACAGACCAGAAGATAAAGCAGAGACAACTCCGGCAAGAAGAAAAGCCCTACAGAGGTATACAGATGAGGAAGTGGGGAAAGTGGGTGGCTGAGATTAGAGAGCCCAATAAAAGGTCGAGGATTTGGTTCTTACTCCACCCCCGTCGCCGCCGCTCGTGCGTACGACACCGCCGTCTTTTATCTCCGGGGACCATCCGCTCGCTTGAATTTTCCGGATCTCGTGATTGGAGAAGAGCAGCAGGGAGATTTGTCTGCCGCTTCTATACGCAAAATCGCCACTGAAGTTGGGGCTAAAATCTGATCTACTTCCAGGAAGAGGTAGCAGCCGAAAGTTCAGACGAAGACTGAGCAAACCTTGAAATCTGATCTACTTCCAGGAAGAGGCAGCAGCCAGCGCATGGACACGGAACCGACCAGACCCGAGCAGTGTTTTTTTGAAGTAGAAAGCAGTGTTTTTTAAAAATCTGTAAATAAGGAGCAGGAGCCAGGAACTGACTCGACCCGAACCGAACCGAAACCGAACTTTTCGGTTCGGGTCTGGTATAAGTCAGCAGGTTTCGGTTTCGGTTTCGGTTTCGGTTTTGGGTTCAGAAACCGAAACCGAAAAGTTAGGTTCAGTTCGGTCCGAAACCGAACCGAACCGAACTTTGCCCACCCCTAATCCTCTTGTTCGTACTTATCTCTTGTCACATAATAGTTCAAGCCCTAGAAGGTTTTGCTTCAAAATATAAAAGAATCATATTAAACGGTCCGGTATAAATATAAAAAAAAAAAAAAATTCACCCATTGAAATAGTTTTTAGAGTGAGTTCTACTCTTTCACTTTCTATTATGGTATCAGAACTAAATCTATACAATGCATTCTCGGGTGTTCGGTTCGGGTGGAAGGCAAACCGAACCGAACCGAACCGAACCGAACCGAACCGAACCGAACCGAACCGAACCGAACCGAACCGAACCGAACCGAACCGAACCGAACCGAACCGAACCGAACCGAACCGAACCGAACCGAACCGAACCGAACCGAACCGAACCGAACCGAACCGAACCGAACCGAACCGAACCGAACCGAACCGAACCGAACCGAACCGAACCGAACCGAACCGAACCGAACCGAACCGAACCGAACCGAACCGAACCGAACCGAACCGAACCGAACCGAACCGAACCGAACCGAACCGAACCGAACCGAACCGAACCGAACCGAACCGAACCGAACCGAACCGAACCGAACCGAACCGAACCGAACCGAACCGAACCGAACCGAACCGAACCGAACCGAACCGAACCGAACCGAACCGAACCGAACCGAACCGAACCGAACCGAACCGAACCGAACCGAACCGAACCGAACCGAACCGAACCGAACCGAACCGAACCGAACCGAACCGAACCGAACCGAACCGAACCGAACCGAACCGAACCGAACCGAACCGAACCGAACCGAACCGAACCGAACCGAACCGAACCGAACCGAACCGAACCGAACCGAACCGAACCGAACCGAACCGAACCGAACCGAACCGAACCGAACCGAACCGAACCGAACCGAACCGAACCGAACCGAACCGAACCGAACCGAACCGAACCGAACCGAACTTTTCGGTTCGGGTCTGGTATAAGTCAGCAGGTTTCGGTTTCGGTTTCGGTTTCGGTTTCGGTTTCGGTTTCGGTTTCGGTTTCGGTTTCGGTTTCGGTTTCGGTTTCGGTTTCGGTTTCGGTTTCGGTTTCGGTTTCGGTTTCGGTTTCGGTTTCGGTTTCGGTTTCGGTTTCGGTTTCGGTTTCGGTTTCGGTTTCGGTTTCGGTTTCGGTTTCGGTTTCGGTTTCGGTTTCGGTTTCGGTTTCGGTTTCGGTTTCGGTTTCGGTTTCGGTTTCGGTTTCGGTTTCGGTTTCGGTTTCGGTTTCGGTTTCGGTTTCGGTTTCGGTTTCGGTTTCGGTTTCGGTTTCGGTTTCGGTTTCGGTTTCGGTTTCGGTTTCGGTTTCGGTTTCGGTTTCGGTTTCGGTTTCGGTTTCGGTTTCGGTTTCGGTTTCGGTTTCGGTTTCGGTTTCGGTTTCGGTTTCGGTTTCGGTTTCGGTTTCGGTTTCGGTTTCGGTTTCGGTTTCGGTTTCGGTTTCGGTTTCGGTTTCGGTTTCGGTTTCGGTTTCGGTTTCGGTTTCGGTTTCGGTTTCGGTTTCGGTTTCGGTTTCGGTTTCGGTTTCGGTTTCGGTTTCGGTGTAAATGGATGCACTATCATGAACGTAGAACCACTTGGCTCTAATACAAATGGGACTCGAGTTATTGTTTTTGTCTTGTAGAAAAAAAAAATCCTTATAATAAAATGTTTTTTTCTAATAATTTATATTTTCACCCGTTACGTTACGTAGTAGCACAACAAAATTGACTTCAAAAATTGGTAAATTAATCTTTAGATTAATGCCCAATTGGTGTTAGGGGCACGTGCCTCGCTAGTTAATTATTAGGAGAGAACAATGTTTCTTCAAAATTCAACACTTTTGTCGGCATCATCAAATTTGTCTCTCTTGCGTAGCTTGTAAAAAATTAAAAGCCCAACTCGGCCCAAACCCGGCCCAATGATTAGTCTGAGCGAGAGGTGACGCCTCGCCGTCGTCAAAGAGCACAAGATCGTTTGGCCGTCAGTGCATTGCTGTAAAGCAAGTACAATAATTCGTGATATCTGAATTAAGTGGACCCCCACCTGGCCATTGATTATTGGCCAACACCTTATCCTCTTTGGAATTTGACTTTTGACCTCCTTTTTGGTTTTCAACGTCTTCCCCCTTGTAAGATTAAATGATCATTTTTTACCCAATAAATTTAAATAAAAAATGTGAAAATAATAATTTTATAACTTCCAAAACGAAATCTGAGAGGCCCAAAGAAGCCCACTAACTTGAAGCCTAGTTCTGCTGACACGACGTACCCACAAAGCTTATATCAAGAATTCATTCATATAATATATTTATATTATGGAATAATAAATTTGCAAAATTGATCTCGGTCTCTCATGGCAGCCGTCAATCAAATCAAGAGTGTAAAATGAATAAAAGATAGAGATGGGGGAGGGGGAGGGAGAGGTATGCAACTAGGCATATTATTAGGTGTAATGTCAGAGACTTTGATTGTAGTTGTTGTTTCTGAGGAAGAACTCGAGAACCCAACCCCACATGTTGTCAATGGAAACAGATTAAAGGGAGTTGAGGATAAGATCGATCGATCGAGCTTGACATGTTTTTCCGACAGGATTCAGTACTGGACGACTTGCTTTTGCCAACACAGAATCCTCGACCACATGTTGTTTCAGAAGCCTTTCATATTGTTTCCTTTTATATGTCTCTCTGCTAACCTATCTCTTTCTTCACTTCTTTTTTTTCTTCTTCTTCTTCCACGTGCACGTGCAGTGGATGAGCGAAGACCATTCCAAGTTTAGGAGAATTTTTTACTTTTTTCGAGTTCAGTAGACGATTCTATAACTCGTTTGACCTCGTCGTTTGGTTTTATTGTTCGAAGGGTAGCTTTTTTTTCAAGATTTTTGATTGGCAATTCCAGGAAAATATGTGATTTGACTGACAGATATTTGGGGTAGAACATGGGTCCAAGAATCACAGAATGTTGGAAGTTTCTGGACATTGTTTTCTTACAATTCTGCTATTCCCCAGAAATCTGAAAGTAGATGAAGATTGCTTTTCAAATTGCGCATAATCGTTAGATTTCTTGGTGTATATAGAGATTCTAGTGAATGCTGCGACATGATATTGAAGCATTCTTCAAATAAAAAGGGCACTTGTAGATTTGGAAGAAGATAATCCATTATCATACACTGAGCTAAACATAGCAATATCATTTGATGTTATCTGAAAATAAGAGTTTAAAATGATAGAACTTGAACTAAATACAGCAGAAGACTGTTGGGTGGCGTTAGAACTGGTTGTTTGCGATGAGAGCTACAGAGAGAGAAAGAGAACATTAATGGCGGGCGAGGTACGAAATTGTAGAAGATGGAGAGGGTAATGTGAAGCGTTTTTCATGGATTCAAATGAAAGGATAGAAGGACGTGTGTAAACAGGATCAAACTAAAAGGATGTACCTTTTGGATGTTAACCACGTTGTTTGTCTTGTTAGATGTCTCCTTAAACATGATTATTCTTCAAACCTGTTTCTTCTTCTTCACTTGCAGAAACTGGAGGAGATATGGCTGCAAATACCACTGACATATTGAACCCTTCTTTGTAGTTTTCATTCACAAAAGAGAAGAGTATAAAAGAAAACAATGGGGGAGGAGACTAAAACCAAAACATGTTGAGCAAGTTCTTAGCTTTTCAGCCATGAAAATTGCTTCAGAGAAAAACTCCTAGAATTACAGTTGGAAAGAAGCTTAAGTTTGATAGAAAGTAGAAAGGAGAGAGTGAGAGAGAGACCTAGTTAGATGCTTTGGCAATTCTAACTACAACGCCTTTGTAGACAACTACAGTCAAAGAGCCGCCATAAATGTGAAACCTAGGTTGTGCAAGTAAAACACATGAAATTAGGGCTTCTTACTAAGCCTATCACCTATGCTTCTTGTTGTGATCCAGACCTTGTATTGAAAACCTGTCGTTTTACGCAGGTTTCTGTACAAAACTGATACACCGCACTTTCGTCGTGCTTCTGATTCTCTACCCAAGCCTGCCTGCAAAATCTAACATCTTCTCTTTCTGCTCCAGGCTAAACTAGGACCTGTATCTCTTCTTCAACCCTCTTCTAACGCCTCCGCAACTGCTTGGATTCGACGTATCTTCGTCGTTTCTGCCGAAGGCTCCGCCGCCGGACGGGGACGGCAAAGCCAACGGCCGATGCTTGGTCGCGAAGGCCTGGTGAAAATACCCCGATGGTTGTAGAGGCCCTCGATGGAAGGTAGAAAACTGGGGTTGGAGATACTGCCGTTGGTAATAGTGGTACGGTTGAAATGAGCGTCGATCTGCATCCGTATCTTTTCTGTGGAAATTCCGATGACAGTTACAGGCAGCACATTTCAGTCCGTCAAGAGTACCCTCCTCTCCGCCGGCGATGAACTCCCCGCAACCGTCCACTGCGTAGGCGCCAATGTTTACAGCGTGGTTCTTCATGCATTCCCTGTATCTTGCGCTGGAGACAACTTTTCTCATTCCCGACGTTCCTTCTCCGACGTTGTTTCCGATTCTCGACCTCGCAGACGCTAAAGAGTCGAAACCCATCGTCTTCATCGGAATTTCCTCCGTTTCTTCCTCTTGATCTTCGCGCTCCTCATAGAATTCCATCTTTTCGGTCTACTTTTTCTCTCTACCTTCTGAATATCTCTTCGTGTGAGCTAGCTATAAAGATCTAGTTATCTGATCACGAAGAAGATAACTAGAGACACTCACACTATACATTTGAATTATGACAATAATTTAATCAAACCTGACCTCTTTTTACATATGTAACTTGGCGTAAAACATCAGGGGAAATTATGAGAAGGTAATAAAGACTGAAAAATTAAGAATTTAGAGTAGACATAAGAAGATAAGAGAAGGGTAAGAATGTGGCCATCAATCCCCGTCTGCAGAAAAGGGGTGTCTTGACTTGAAATGCTTACAGTACATGTCCTCCCATTTCATAAGAAAATTATTAATTTAAAAATTAAAATTTCCACTACCTTACTCTCTTTCTATCTCTATGCTCTTTCTTTTCGTTTTGGCTGTAGCCTGTGAATCTGCTATTAGGTTAAATTCTCATTCATTTACCTCCTGTAGTCTTCTTCGTAAAACGCTGCAATGTGTGTCGTTTTCCGATTCTTGAAAGTTAATCTATTTACTTATATTATCCAGATCTCCTGGCCTCCCTTTTGTTCTAGTCTAGAATTATATCATTACTTGGGAAGATTGATCATAAAATAGTAGGCAGAAGAAAAGAGAGAAATATGGCGTGAAATATAAGAAAATGACGTAAGGCTGATAAGAGAATAGAGTAAGAGAGCAGCCTTTCTTCCACATCCCATATAATTCACACGAGTCTAGACTCTAGAGACAAAAAATGTTGAACCCCAGGTGGAATAATGCTGTATTATGGATTCTCCAAACCCAAAACAGACAATTTACTGCTTACCCAATTATAGAAGAACAGAGGGAGGAGGAGGAGGAGAAATGAAATTGATGGATCGTGGAGCTGCCAGACTAGAGGTTTTTATGCATCTTCCCCGACATAGCTAGGGTGACAAGCTCATGCGAAATAGGGGTGTACAAAACCCACCCGGAACCGGCGAACCGGACCGACACCGACCTATTTGGTCCGGTTATGGTCGGTTTTGTTTTAAAACCATGAATTTCCGGTTCTGCTTATGCAGAACAGAACTATTCGGTTCGGTTTTCGGGTTTATTGACAAAAAACCCCGAAAAACCCGAACCGGACCAGTAATTGAATAATCTGCATAATTGAAAACGTCTGCATAACTCAGCCCTAATTTTTCGTTTCAACGTTCAGCCTCTGTAACTAACGTCGAAAAATCAGAGGAGAGGCGACTGGCGCGAGACAGAAGACGAGGGTTGTCTCGCGCTCACCGTCGCCGTCGCGTCGCCGAAGCCGAAGGAAGCCGAAGCCGAAGCCGAAGCCGAAGCCGAAGCCGAAGCCGAAGCCGAAGCCGAAGCCGAAGCCGAAGCCGAAGCCGAAGCCGAAGCCGAAGCCGAAGCCGAAGCCGAAGCCGAAGCCGAAGCCGAAGCCGAAGCCGAAGCCGAAGCCGAAGCCGAAGCCGAAGCCGAAGCCGAAGCCGAAGCCGAAGCCGAAGCCGAAGCCGAAGCCGAAGCCGAAGCCGAAGCCGAAGCCGAAGCCGAAGCCGAAGCCGAAGCCGAAGCCGAAGCCGAAGCCGAAGCCGAAGCCGAAGCCGAAGCCGAAGCCGAAGCCGAAGCCGAAGCCGAAGCCGAAGCCGAAGCCGAAGCCGAAGCCGAAGCCGAAGCCGAAGCCGAAGCCGAAGCCGAAGCCGAAGCCGAAGCCGAAGCCGAAGCCGAAGCCGAAGCCGAAGCCGAAGCCGAAGCCGAAGCCGAAGCCGAAGCCGAAGCCGAAGCCGAAGCCGAAGCCGAAGCCGAAGCCGAAGCCGAAGCCGAAGCCGAAGCCGAAGCCGAAGCCGAAGCCGAAGCCGAAGCCGAAGCCGAAGCCGAAGCCGAAGCCGAAGCCGAAGCCGAAGCCGAAGCCGAAGCCGAAGCCGAAGCCGAAGCCGAAGCCGAAGCCGAAGCCGAAGCCGAAGCCGAAGCCGAAGCCGAAGCCGAAGCCGAAGCCGAAGCCGAAGCCGAAGCCGAAGCCGAAGCCGAAGCCGAAGCCGAAGCCGAAGCCGAAGCCGAAGCCGAAGCCGAAGCCGAAGCCGAAGCCGAAGCCGAAGCCGAAGCCGAAGCCGAAGCCGAAGCCGAAGCCGAAGCCGAAGCCGAAGCCGAAGCCGAAGCCGAAGCCGAAGCCGAAGCCGAAGCCGAAGCCGAAGCCGAAGCCGAAGCCGAAGCCGAAGCCGAAGCCGAAGCCGAAGCCGAAGCCGAAGCCGAAGCCGAAGCCGAAGCCGAAGCCGAAGCCGAAGCCGAAGCCGAAGCCGAAGCCGAAGCCGAAGCCGAAGCCGAAGCCGAAGCCGAAGCCGAAGCCGAAGCCGAAGCCGAAGCCGAAGCCGAAGCCGAAGCCGAAGCCGAAGCCGAAGCCGAAGCCGAAGCCGAAGCCGAAGCCGAAGCCGAAGCCGAAGCCGAAGCCGAAGCCGAAGCCGAAGCCGAAGCCGAAGCCGAAGCCGAAGCCGAAGCCGAAGCCGAAGCCGAAGCCGAAGCCGAAGCCGAAGCCGAAGCCGAAGCCGAAGCCGAAGCCGAAGCCGAAGCCGAAGCCGAAGCCGAAGCCGAAGCCGAAGCCGAAGCCGAAGCCGAAGCCGAAGCCGAAGCCGAAGCCGAAGCCGAAGCCGAAGCCGAAGCCGAAGCCGAAGCCGAAGCCGAAGCCGAAGCCGAAGCCGAAGCCGAAGCCGAAGCCGAAGCCGAAGCCGAAGCCGAAGCCGAAGCCGAAGCCGAAGCCGAAGCCGAAGCCGAAGCCGAAGCCGAAGCCGAAGCCGAAGCCGAAGCCGAAGCCGAAGCCGAAGCCGAAGCCGAAGCCGAAGCCGAAGCCGAAGCCGAAGCCGAAGCCGAAGCCGAAGCCGAAGCCGAAGCCGAAGCCGAAGCCGAAGCCGAAGCCGAAGCCGAAGCCGAAGCCGAAGCCGAAGCCGAAGCCGAAGCCGAAGCCGAAGCCGAAGCCGAAGCCGAAGCCGAAGCCGAAGCCGAAGCCGAAGCCGAAGCCGAAGCCGAAGCCGAAGCCGAAGCCGAAGCCGAAGCCGAAGCCGAAGCCGAAGCCGAATCTCCTCTGATTTCCGATTGTGTTTTGGGGGGGGGGATGTTTGGTGATGTTTGGTCCAGTTTTTGTTTATGTTAATTCGTGTTACTTTGTTTTTGTTTAGATTAATGGGAAAACTGGAACCGGACCAGAACCGGAACCGAAATTCTGGTCCGGTCCTTTAAAAAAATTTGATGGTACCGGTCCTAAAAATCAAAAACCGAATATTATTGGTCCGGTCCTAATTTGTCTCAAAACCGGACCGGACCGGACCACGTACACCCCTAATGCGAAACACAAGCTAAAATGGATGAACATAAATTCCATAATTTATTTATCAACAGATTGATTATGACGCATTTGAGTTGTTCGTTCCATATTTCGTGTTACGTCGGTCGGCCGGAGCAGTAGAAGCTCGGATCGGAGAAAAACAAAAGAAAGGTGTCAGCTGGCGGGGAACACAAAAACCCTAATGTGGGAAAGAGGAGGGTCCCACTTTCTCTGGCCAATCGAAATGCATTTGTTCATCCGATCCAATCATATCACTTGCTTTTCGTCTCGTCGACCCTCCTTTAACTTATATTATTATTCACTAATCTTTTGTAGTTAACATCGTTTAAGCTAAACAGCAGAAATTGGAGAGGCAAATTTAGTGGTATATTTTTAAAAACCGTGACAATTTTATTAAAAGGGTAAAAGAGAGGAGAGAGAGAGAGAATTGAAAGTGACAAGACAAAGAGAGAGAGTGGGGTAGACTTGAAAGTGACAAGACAAAGAGGAGAGAGAGAGAGAGACTTGAAAGTGACAAGACAAAGAGGAGAGAGAGAGAGAGAGAGAGAGAGAGAGAGAGAGAGAGAGAGAGAGAGAGAGACTTGAAAGTGACAAGACAAAGAGGAGAGAGAGAGAGAGAGAGAGAGAGAGAGAGAGAGAGAGAGAGAGACTTGAAAGTGACAAGACAAAGAGGAGAGAGAGAGAGACTTGAAAGTGACAAGACAAAGAGGAGAGAGAGAGAGAGAGAGAGAGACTTGAAAGTGACAAGACAAAGAGGAGAGAGAGAGAGAGACTTGAAAGTGACAAGACAAAGAGGAGAGAGAGAGAGACTTGAAAGTGACAAGACAAAGAGGAGAGAGAGAGAGAGAGAGACTTGAAAGTGACAAGACAAAGAGGAGAGAGAGAGAGAGAGAGAGAGAGAGAGAGAGAGACTTGAAAGTGACAAGACAAAGAGGAGAGAGAGAGAGAGAGAGAGAGAGAGAGAGAGAGAGAGAGAGAGAGAGAGAGAGAGAGAGAGAGAGAGAGAGAGAGAGAGACTTGAAAGTGACAAGACAAAGAGGAGAGAGAGAGAGAGAGAGAGAGAGAGAGAGAGAGAGAGAGAGAGAGAGAGAGAGAGAGAGAGAGACTTGAAAGTGACAAGACAAAGAGGAGAGAGAGAGAGACTTGAAAGTGACAAGACAAAGAGGAGAGAGAGAGAGAGAGAGAGAGAGACTTGAAAGTGACAAGACAAAGAGGAGAGAGAGAGAGACTTGAAAGTGACAAGACAAAGAGGAGAGAGAGAGAGAGAGAGAGAGAGAGAGAGAGAGAGAGAGAGAGAGAGAGAGAGAGAGAGAGAGAGAGAGAGAGAGAGAGAGAGAGAGAGAGAGAGAGAGAGAGAGAGAGAGAGAGAGAGAGAGAGAGAGAGAGAGAGAGAGAGAGAGAGAGAGAGAGAGAGAGAGAGAGAGAGAGAGAGAGAGAGAGACTTGAAAGTGACAAGACAAAGAGGAGGAGGGGGGTAAGCAAAAGTATTAGCTTTCTGGTTAGATGTGAACAAATAATATAAATAATTTTTTCTTCCCCAAATTGTCAATTGAATGTCTTTTTCATTAGACTACGATGAAATTTGAAATGGTCATTGCAAGAGCCAGAGATCCCATTCCGTTCTCGGTTTGTCTTCAAACGAAAACCGAATCGGTTTTTTCGGTTCTGTCAAGGACAAAACGAAAACTGTTTAGAATTTTCTCAAAACCGACCAGAACGGATCAAATGTGTCGGTTCTTGTCAAATTCTCAGTTCTGGTCGATTCTTGCTCACCCGTACAAGTCACACACATTCGTATTATTTTAAAGATAATTTAGCAAATAACTATTTTACATACGTGTACTGTATATGCCCGTGTGTCTGAACCTAGGAAACTACCTGAATTTAAAAAGTTGTGTTGGCGTGGATTCATTGATCAAGATATGTGGGATTTATACTGAGTATGAATTAGAAACCTATGTTGAGAAAAAAGTCAAACTTTTTGTGCAAAATTCTTGAAAAAATGTTATCATCGTAATCAGTGGTTTTCTCTAAATCTGGTCCCTCCCATCTGCAATCTGCATTCGTTGTCCTCGAATCCAGAAACTTCGAAAATTCTTCAGCCATTAAAAAACTTGGGAATATCTCCAAATATCTCCTCATCCTCCTCCAAAGTCGGTCGCGTTTTGAACAGTCTCAATCTCATCTTTAATTAATCATATTCCACTCTAGTGTTAATCTCCATTCTGCAGCGTCTTCATCAACAGCGTTTGTTTTTCGAATTATTTTATAACATCGTGAAGTAATGGAGAGATAATGAATGGAAATACGAGGCATTGAGAAGTAGAAGACGAAACTAAATTTAGCCGCCGATGATATGATCAGTAAACATATATGTAAAAGAAGGGTTGCAAATCCAATATTTAATCACTAAAAATCATTAAATTAAGCAGTATTAAGAGAATTTAAAGGATTGGATTTTGACAAGGATGGATTCTATTCATTGAGTCACTGCAGAAGGGTGTAGAATTTTACACACACGGTATTTTATTAACTTTTTGGAAGAAAATTCTATCAATTGAATTGACAGAACGAAGAAACCAGAAAAACAAGAAGCTTTAAACTTTGAATGTGAATTACAATGGAGTTTTCAGTTGGCAACCTCGTCCAGAAGTTTGTACCTTCTGACCTTGTGTCTAAACACCTGTTTTATCACTCTATTTCTCTCTGGTATCTGATCTTCATTTTTCGTCCTTCTTTGCTTCTTCGCTGGTACCGAATCCCCGGCCACTCTCTTCCGCCCGGAAGAGGACGGCGGTTTCTCAGGTGATGGGTATTTGTTTAAGGGTTTTCTAAGATGCGACTGGAAATTACTCCTTGGACCCTTGAAACCTCCATGGATGTTGTTGCTTTGATGGGTATGGTGCTGAGAATGATGAAAGGAGGAACTCGAGGAGTTCGGTGATTTTTGTTTGGGTTCCTCCTCTGGACTCAGACACCAATTACAGATTGAATAAGACTCAGATTTTGGATAGAGATTGCTACAATATCTGCAGGGATCAAAATTATGAAAAACAAGACTAAGTTGGACAAAAAATGATGAGAAAATGGAAGGAAAATATAGAATGATATAAAATTAAATTGGAAACCTGTGTTGTGATCGGAAACGGCAAAGTTCGCAGAGGAAAAGGTCGTGGATGAAACCATGATCTCCACACATGCAACATTCCAGGCTGCTAGACTGCGATGGTGGAGCTGCCGCGACACTACTCCCTTCGCTCGTCATCTCCGACGCAGGGAGAGAGAGAGAGAGAGACAGAAAGAGAGAGAGAGAGCCTAGAATATAAGCCAATATTATACGTGGACATCATTTTCAGGTCACTTTTTGAGAAAATAAAAGTAACAAATAATAGAGTGTTAAAATAAATATGCCCCAAAGCATGAGTTTAGTTTGAAAAACTCTCTGAAGTAAAAATCATAACAACTAAAACTTTAAATTATAAAAAATATAAAAATTAAATCCTAGCAGATGGTCGATCACCCCTGGTTCTCAATTTACATCTAGAATAGGAGGCCGATCACCCTTCGTTCTGAATTAACACCATGAACAGGTAGCTAATCACTCCTCATTTTGTCTCGTGCTTATGTGGCACTAAACGTATTGGGTCGGGAGTCGATGCGGGGGGCGGGGACCCCCCATTTGCACCTCTTAATATTTTAGGGGAGAACAGAGGGTCACCGCCTCGAAATCACCCCCCGTTATCAAAATTAGGGCTGGAGAACGGGGGAAGGGGGGCGATAGGGGGTGGTGACCACCCGTTCTTAAAATTAGAGCTGAGAACGGATGATAATTGCTCTAGAACGGGGGGCCGATCCTCGACAATATATAAACAATTAGCCCGCTTTTTCCACCATCCATTGCTGAAAAATCTTATTTCCTCTCTGCCCTAACCACGATTCCAACACAAAATCCGACAATTTCTCGCCCCTACCATGCTGATTTCCTCGTCCCTAATCATTGCCTTCCAATATCATAAAAAAAATCCCACAAATTTGAGTCATAAATTCATCAAAAGCTTCAAATCCCTAAGTAAACATAAATCGTCAAATTCTCTTCAAATGACATCCAAATTGACGATTAAATGAAAAGTTTCCCCGTCACAAGGTGGTCCTACAGAACGGCCTCCGCCAAATCGCCCATCGATGTCACAAGGAGGACCATTTCAAGGGATCCGAAAAATCGACCACCGTCGTCATAAGGTGTTCCGTGTGAAGCGCAACGACCGCCAACTGGGTATTGTTCGAATGAATTTTGAAATCAGATGTGAGGAACAGTTTGAACGGAATATATCAAACCGCTTGGTTATTCATTCAAAGACGGTCAACTTTTGAGGTTGGGAGTCATTTGAGATCAAGGAAATGTTCTACAGAACTGCCCTACAAGGGGTGTACGGATTGATGGGCGATAGCTACGATAGAATTGTTCGCTTGTTTTATGCGAACTTGACCTTTGCTGGGAGGCCATGATGTTTGAAGTCGTACATCCTCGAAACAGAGATTGTTATACATCCAGAGATGGTTAATGAATTGTTCGAGTTTGCCTGAGAAAGGAATGAGGTGGAGAGATACTACCATGCTTCCCGAGATTGTGATTTTTTTCAGATCGGTTGAAGGACTTGACTTCCTTAGGGAAATTCATCGAAATGCCAACATTGGAGGTTTCGTGAAGCCAAAATCCATGGATTTGAACGTCAGAGCTCAAGTTATTCACAATTTGTTAACCCATATTATTCTACCCCGGGATGCACATAGAGATCTCGTGAGAGGCATTGATCTCTATGTGATGGAGAAGTTGTACAATGATGTTCGACCCTGACTTCATGATTTTAGGTCACATGCATGAGATCAGTCAGAAATGCAACAAGAATCTGTCGTACGACACGTTGATGCAAAAAATCGTTGAGCGAGCTCGAGTTCAGCTATCGATTGGAGAGCAACTGAGAACACAGAGATCCGGCGATATATTTGATAGATTTCATTTGATTCGGATGGGTTTAGTTAAAGTTGACAGGACTTGGGTGTCTAAGGGAGATCAACGAGCCTCCACCTCTGCAGATGTTTCTTTTGAGGAGGCCACTGCGCGACCATTATCCCCCCAGACGGCTGGTAGGTGGGACAATATAAACCAAAGACCAGTTGTAGGCAGAGTCGGGAAGCTCACCGTCACACAAAGAGAGCTAGCTGAGTCCCAGAAAGAGCTCACGAAAACCCTCATTGATTGGTTAGAGCAGGATGACGACGATGTCCCAACGTAGTTTAGTTTATGTTTTGTATTTCATTTTATATAGTTTACTTTATGTTTGTACTTCAGTTTATGCTATGAGTATTATAATTATACTTTAGTTTATGTTTGTTATTTATTTTATGTTATGTGATGTATGATTATACTTTACTTTATGACTGTACTTGAGTGATACTTAATTATGTAGAACTGACTGTTGGTTATAAAATTTTTTGAAACTAGATATGGGGGAGTCATAAAACAAAGAAAACTCTGCCTATTTTTATCACTTTATCTTACTAAATTACACATTATAATAAATACACACATTACATAATATAATAAATACATAAATTACAGCCCAAATAGTCATATTTTTCTGCATCTGCCGTGTGTAGAAGATTCCTGCACATAATGAAAACTATATTAGACAATAATGAAAGTGTGTTTATGAGCGAAATGTGTTGAAATGTACCTACTTCCCATCAAATGTGTGGAAATCCATAAATGTGTCTTGCGAAGCAGAAGTGAAAGTAGTGCCTGAAGTGGATCCCCTGCTGAAACAAGTGCAACTATTATGCCTCTGACGCTGACATGTACCACACGACATCGTTGAGTTCTTTCTAATAATTGTCGAACTTGGCGACTCATTAACATCTTGCACTTTTTTCTTCTTCAGTATACCAAGTTGGCATTTTTTTATGGGCGAAAGGATTTGCTTCATATTTTGTATGGACGGCCACATGTGTTGGCCACTAATAGGATGAATGAAATGTAAGTACATCTAGAGATAAGTTCCTCGGTGATAGTATTGATGAATGTAATTTTCCGTTGTTAGTCTCATGAAATGAATGCAGGGAATGAAATGAACACAAGAGATTTCAATAAGCTCACACCTGTAACAGTTGCACACACACGTATTCATGTCGACAACATATTGTTTGTTGTCGTTGCTGACCTTAAATCGTGCAGCTCCCGCAAACATAGCACTCCAATTTTGAACTGCACTTTCTAGCTTTACAAGTTTTTTTCTTCTCTGGGGACACAAGATATTTGTTGACTATAAGAATTTCTCATATTTTTTGACAATTCTAGTTATCAAACAATTTCGAATCATCTTGAACATGGTCAGAATTGGTTTATCCCTGATAGGTAATACGACTGTATTGAATGACTCACATAAATTGTTTAATCCCAATTCACACTTGAGTATCGAAGAACATGCATTACGAGCCCAATATCTAGAGTTTGTGTCTCAAAGATATTCGTGGGCATCTGGGTTAATCTGATATAAGTTTTTCATTTCTATCTCGAAATGAAAAGTTGTGGTTGCTCTGCCAGCATTCCACATTGCATCTCTGTATATTCTACCACGAAATTGAAAATTTACGTACATATGCCGGAGGCAGTAACAGTGGTCAACTGACGGTAATTCCTGCTGCACAACAAACAATAACCCTAGTATTTGAAATAACAAAAGAGTCAACATAAAATAATATAACTACCACAACGTTTGAAAGAACAATTGAAAATTCATTATATCTGTTGTCGATCCGAAACAAATATTCATCCATATCCTAATTCAGTTTGTACGTTTTCCTTCAATAATTTCAAAAATCACATCCATGAGTCCATACACTCTAATTTCACATTGGCAACAGCAATAAGATATATTACATCGTTGCCATCAATACTGATGGCTGTCAGTAATTGGCCAGGACACGAGCCATTTAGTTGACATTCATCCAAACAAATAATAAGACTACCACACTGCAGCAAACCTGCCTCGCAAACAAGCATACACATATACATTCTTTCGAATACACATAACTCAATATCGGCAGAGCCCACTAAATAAACCAAGTAAGTCTGTAGTCCCAATGTGCTACCCAGATTTGATCTACGTATTTCCTCTGCGTACGACCACAATAGCTTGTATTGTTCGTCGCGCTTCCCTTAATTAAGTTTTCACGCTTCAATTCTTGCTCTTCTCTCAAAACTTGGTGTAATGTTGATATTCAAATCAGTCTTCACTGTCTCGATAATGGAAGGAATTTTTCACGTAAGATGACTTTTGAACCTATCAAAATAATGATTTGCCACTCATTTTGCAGTAGCGTGTCAATTCTTAATTTTCCTTGAACAATTGTGAAAATCGTTGAAACTTTTTATTTGAAACGTAATCTCATTTTGTATCTTCGAACCATGCAGTTGCCAATCACATCTGTCTTCACACACGACCGTCAGTCGTTGAGATTCACTTTTAATAAATTTGATTCCATAACCATTATTCAAAGCATATTTTACTATTTATTCTATAATTGCCTTTAAAGAAGTATATTTTTCTCCAGATAAAATCTTATTGAAATTTCTTCCCTTACCGGTATGCTTTCCACCGCATCATCCTCCGAGTCGACCGATGTTCGAAGCTCATCGTTTTGAGTTTTCGATGTCAATTGCCTCTATTTCTTCATTATCTTCTAGGTGATCGAATGCCTGAAAATCACCATATATGGGCGTAGAGTACGAATACCATTCCATATTTGCATCACAAGTTGTTATCTCGTCTAAATCAACCGATCTATTCGTATCAAAATCCATTGACGTCACTAATACAAAGAAAATTCGTCTGAACAACAAAATAATGAAGAATGGAGGGTCGTTTGCTTATATAGTGTCGGAGATCGGCCTCCCGCCCCACACATCGACCTCCCGACCCAATACATCTAATGTCACGTAAGCACTAGATAGAACGGGAGTGATCAGCCCCTTGTTCGCGTCGTTAATCTAGAACGGGGAGTGATCGACCACATGTTCACGTCGTTAATTCAAAATGGGGGGTGATCGGCCCACCGTTCTAGGAGTAAATTAAGAACGGAAGGTGATCAGCCACCCACCTAGTTTGATCTTTTATATTTTTTTATAATTTAAGGTTTTAGTTGTTATGATTTTGTTTCAAATTAAATTGATACTTTTGAATTCAAATTGGTTTTAACCCGATAATAAAACAACAAATTTTTTCTTCTTTTATAACCCCAACATTTGTTAGTAACATTCTTCCATGCGGTAACTAAATGTATCATCCCAAGTTTTGAAACATCAAATATCTGCATCAATTATTATTAAACCACTCGAGTATTAACTGGAATTGGTTTTCAAATTTATTTATGAAAACCCGAAAAAGGAGAACATTTTCAACCTGCAAAATTGTAGTAAAATGTCAAAAAAATTCTAGTTTGACAAAACGTTATCAAAACTAAGCAAGGCTGGCTGGCTAAACATTTTCAGTCTGTACATGACAATATATACGACACAAAACCAGAGCGAGAACTACACCCTCATCGATATGAAACAAAATTGACACGAATCAGAACTAAGAAAAGAATTCATTATTCATTTTATTTAAACAAATAAAAAAGAAATCCATCAACGCTATATGCAAGTGTGTGCCATTCTCTATTCAATTCATCCCAATACCTTTTTCATAGCAAAGCCATTTCATGGCCGCTCCCTTTCTCCACTTCTCCATCCCCTTTCAATGCACCACCCTAAAGGGACTAAGCCTGTGCCATAAAATCTCAGAAATTATATTTAAAAAATATAATTTAGATAAAATTCAACAGTAAAAATGTGTTGGCTTGCCTGAAAAGTTCCCTAATAACATCAACTCTGAGCACAGTCGAGTGGATGGAAGCCTCCTTCACTGAATTCATGCATCCTAAGGCGCTCAATAACTTCAAAAGGCCTGCATGATACTTTCATTTGTTCTTTGGAATATGAAAACTAAATCAGCAGATAGTTGATCTGCCACCACTCTCAAGTCTCAAATGATGGGAATGGGAGTGTAACGGTGTGAAATTGTAAAACCCGTCAAATTTTAAATTTTTTGTAAAAATTTGGGTAAATTTTTCGCTTAATTTAGAGCGTAAATTTTGGGATTAATTTCGCTAATTTCCGGTAGGAATTGAAATTAGAAATCGAATCTTAAAACCGTTTTATTATAAATCAAATAAAAGAAATAAGTAAATAGAATATAAAATAAAATAAATAAAATAATTAATAAAATAAATAAAAGAAAATAATTAATAGAAAAGAAAAGAAGAGATAAGGTTTCAAAAGAAACCTTATCCCTGCCTCTATGCCGACAGAAGCAACCAGAAAGAGAGAGAAAGAGAGAGAGAGAGAGAGAAGGAGAGAGAGAGAGAGAGAGGAGAAAATCGCCGGCGCCGGAACGACCTCCGTTCGTCGAGATCTTGGTGTCAAAACGTTCGCTTCGAAGCGTAGATCAACGTTTGTGAAGGGCGATTTCGGAGGTAACCTCTCGTTCTCTCGATTTTTGCCCGAGAAGTTTCGGGTTTTCGTTTTTTTTAGATCTACGATTTAGGGTTGTTTTTTTTCGTGTTTTTGGTAGGAATCGATTGTAGAGGAGTCGACTAACGCGTTGGAAACGTTTTTTGGCGAAAAACAGGTGTGAAATTTGGGTTTTTGTCGTCGGAAGGTCGTCGGTCGGTCGCCGGAGCGTCGCCGGAACATCGCCGGCCTTCGGTGGTCGCCGGCCGAGTCAACTCGACCATGGGCTGAGTTAACTCGGGCTTTGGGCCGAGTTGACTCAGGCCCAAGGCCGAGTTGACTCAGGCCCAGGGCCGACTGGGTTTGGCCCAGCCCGATCCGGTTTTGGGTCAGGCTGGACCCAGACCCATGGCTTTCTGGGCCGGGTTTGGCTTAGGCCCATTGGGTCGGGTCTGACCCAGCCCATCAAGCCAGGTCAACCCAGCCCTTGCTGGCCCGACCCGATTTGGGTTTGGGCCGGGTCTGGCCCGAGCCCAGTTAGGTTGGGTTGGTTCGGGTCAAACCGACTCGAACCAGGCCAACCCGACCCAGACCGAACCGAACCAGGCCGACCCGAACCGGCAGTCAAAGTCAACGGTTGACTTTGACCGTGACTTTGACCAATGTCAACGGTTGACTTTGACCAATGTCAACGGTTGACCGTTGACTTTGACTTGACCGTTGACTTTGACCAATGTCAACGGTTGACTTTGACCGTTGACTTTGACCAATGTCAACGGTTGACTTTGACCGTTGACTTTGACCAATGTCAACGGTTGACTTTGACCGTTGACTTTGACCGTTGACTTTGACCGTTGACTTTGACCGTTGACTTTGACCAATGTCAACGGTTGACTTTGACCGTTGACTTTGACCGTTGACTTTGACCAATGTCAACGGTTGACTTTGACCGTTGACTTTGACCGTTGACTTTGACCGTTGACTTTGACCGTTGACTTTGACCGTTGACTTTGACCGTTGACTTTGACCGTTGACTTTGACCAATGTCAACGGTTGACTTTGACCGTTGACTTTGACCGTTGACTTTGACCGTTGACTTTGACCAATGTCAACGGTTGACTTTGACCGTTGACTTTGACCGTTGACTTTGACCGTTGACTTTGACCGTTGACTTTGACCGTTGACTTTGACCGTTGACTTTGACCGTTGACTTTGACCGTTGACTTTGACCGTTGACTTTGACCGTTGACTTTGACCGTTGACTTTGACCGTTGACTTTGACCGTTGACTTTGACCGTTGACTTTGACCGTTGACTTTGACCGTTGACTTTGACCAATGTCAACGGTTGACTTTGACCAATGTCAACGGTTGACTTTGACCGTTGACTTTGACCGTTGACTTTGACCGTTGACTTTGACCGTTGACTTTGACCGTTGACTTTGACCGTTGACTTTGACCGTTGACTTTGACCGTTGACTTTGACCAATGTCAACGGTTGACTTTGACCGTTGACTTTGACCGTTGACTTTGACCAATGTCAACGGTTGACTTTGACCAATGTCAACGGTTGACTTTGACCGTTGACTTTGACCGTTGACTTTGACCAATGTCAACGGTTGACTTTGACCGTTGACTTTGACCAATGTCAACGGTTGACTTTGACCGTTGACTTTGACCGTTGACTTTGACCGTTGACTTTGACCGTTGACTTTGACCGTTGACTTTGACCAATGTCAACGGTTGACTTTGACCAATGTCAACGGTTGACTTTGACCAATGTCAACGGTTGACTTTGACCGTTGACTTTGACCAATGTCAACGGTTGACTTTGACCGTTGACTTTGACCGTTGACTTTGACCAATGTCAACGGTTGACTTTGACCGTTGACTTTGACCAATGTCAACGGTTGACTTTGACCGTTGACTTTGACCGTTGACTTTGACCGTTGACTTTGACCAATGTCAACGGTTGACTTTGACCAATGTCAACGGTTGACTTTGACCGTTGACTTTGACCGTTGACTTTGACCGTTGACTTTGACCGTTGACTTTGACCAATGTCAACGGTTGACTTTGACCAATGTCAACGGTTGACTTTGACCGTTGACTTTGACCGTTGACTTTGACCGTTGACTTTGACCGTTGACTTTGACCGTTGACTTTGACCAATGTCAACGGTTGACTTTGACCGTTGACTTTGACCAATGTCAACGATTTGGAGAATTTTGCTGAGTTCGAAACTATTCCTGAGGCGCCACAGTTTACTGAGGATAGGAGGACTCGCCCTAGGGGTATGGGTTATATACTTTCGCGTTATACCTAGCCTTGCATGCACGTATATTATTTTTGGTGGGATACCACTAGTATTGATGTTGGCATTCTTACTGGCATGATTATTTTGCATATTGTAGCACGTATATTTTTCACTGATTCTACTGCCTAGTGGATTTTATATGTCATGTTTTGCTTGCCTTTGCTGACGGGTGGTATTTGAGATTTCCTTGAGATTTTTCATGCTTGGCACGTAGATAGTTTTATACCTGCATTTAATATGTCATGCATTGATTTTCTGCTGTGCCATTTGGAGTTCGATACTGGAGATAACCGTCTGGCACTCTTAGCTGGGCCCTTATGCTAGGAGTATCAGGGGGTTTTGCCCAGTTGTAGTGGTACTCCCCACACTTGTTTGGATAGGGTACGCCCCCTTAGAATAGGCGGAATGTAGGGTACGCCCCCTGAGAATAGGCGGAATGGGCTCGGAGGTATGCTCGCCCAGTTACCCGACCTGGCCAGTGTCTGTTCGTTGCTACCCCCGGTATGATAAGTCCACTGCGTGGTTCCCTTGGGCCCAGGGTTGAGTGGTTCGTCCCTCCTAGTGTGCCCTGGTGTGTTTCACGGTGGCCTAGGGCTGAGCGGTTCGTCCCTCCTGGTGGTTGACTTTTTCTCTTCTTACTATGAGGCCCTGCTGGTGCTACCGCGGCCTTTCTATGCTGGTGTGGTTCGGAGGATCCGTGAGTGACCTCCCTTTTCACTGTACACCTGGATATGTGTTTTGATTTCAGTGTTGATGTGGGCATATGTTTGCGATATATCCTTATTTTATGATTAGCCCTCAACCGTTTTAAATGAATAATAATAAGAGAAATAAATAACATGAAAACAGGATTTAAATTTTAAAACGTGCATTGATTTTATATGGCATGCATTCCTAGTGGTAGGTATAACATCTCATACTGAGTTTGTCACTCACCCCATTGACTCCCCCTCTACAGGTAAAGGAAGGAAGGCTAGGAAGTGAGCTTGTTCGTTTTGGGATCTCCTTGTAGTTTCCCCTTTTAGTTTTCTGCCACTTTATTTATGTAAGTAAACATTTGAGACTGTACCTTACTTTGGCCTGTAATTATTTTCATTATCTTGTATCTCTATGATTGTTTGTACTCTCTTATATTTGTTGCTTCGAGGAGGTCCTGGATTAGTGCTAAACTTCCGCACTTGGCCTTAGGTTAGACGGTGGACCTCCCTGAGGTTGATCGTTTAACCTGGCGTTTCTGTTAGGCCCTCTCCCGGGTCATGACAGAAATAAACTTCTCAAAAGGTTATTTCCTTGAACAAATAATTGAAGCAGCAGTTGTTAACCAATGATGGAGAAAGGCGCATTCAAATTTCGATGAAACATGATGTTAAAAGCAAGCGATTTCCATCAAGTTTTCAGAGAAGATAAAATGCGTAATTGGTAAAAATCAGAGGAATTGTTCTACAATTCCAATGAAAAGACAACACGTGGATTGGTGAAGCGCAGGGAATGTTACGTATTCTTCTCGCAGAAGAAATCTCCCCCCTCAAAATTTTACCCTCTCCACCATGAAAATTGGAAACTGCTGCTAACGTCGGTTTATTTTATCTGCTTAATCGTTACGCTCCCCACTGTATCAGTCTTGATCCACGCCTCTCATTTTGTGGGCCCCACCTGTTAAATTTTTATTAATTAATTACATTATTTCGTTCATATAATTATTGTCCTCAACGACGACTGGCGCCATGCAGGCAGGCCTCTGCCGCAGCAGGTGAGATGAGCAGGCCCATGGGGCGATACTAGGCTAATTGGCTATTCCTTTCTTCCATCTCTAATAATTCATTCAATGGTCCCACTTCCAAACCCAAATCACAAAACACATCACTGTCTCATATAATAAATGCGTGCATGCGAGGTGTGTACAGACACAGAGAGACAACAACCACACCAATAAAACTTCAATTACATCCAACCAAGTACTCCTTATACTTCTATCAGCAACTAACCCCACAGACGAAAACTACTCACAAACACAATCATTGACAAATGGGTTCAAGTCGTTTCAGCTAAGTAATGCACAACAGCTCATTGCCCGTTTCACTGAGTCGTGTAGTTTGTCAAAGGGAATTCAAACCAAGGGTTTTGGCTTTGAGTTTCAGGGACCTCAGATAGCGGATAGCTTCGTCCAGCACCGCCGTTGATTCCTTGCCATGGCTGCCGGGAATTATGCTTCGGAGAACACTCACCGTTTGCCGTATTTTCTCTTTTCGGCTTCTTTTATTGCTTGAAAACGAACTCACTTCTTCAAATTCGAAACCTTTTTCCTTTCCGCACTTAGATTCGGTGATGCTTTCATGCTTGAAGGACTCTCTCTCTTTCGATGAACCAGAAGTATACACCTTGAATGGTATGACACCATCCTCTTCATCGTCACTCTTCTTCCGTTTCTTCATTGGTCCGACAGAGCTTGCAACTTCTTCCTCTAAGCTCAAGCTAAACTCATCGGCCTCATTGTTTGGTGAATGGCCGGTGCTTGTAACTTCATCTTCCTCGTAATCACTTTCATCCTCGTCGGAGTAAAGCAGTGCATTAAGTTCCTCAGTGTCTTCATGCATCTCGCTTTCCGTGGACAAATAATCTTCCTTACTCAAATCACTCGACAAAACAGCATTGGTTTTCCAATTTGAATCTTTCTCCCGTCCTGGTTCCTCAAAATTCAAGCAACTATTTGGGAATTCAGGACTCAAAGAATTCAAACACTTGACAGTCGTTCCAACCCCAGAGCTGAACATCAATGTCGTTTGATCTTTATATTGATCAACAACAAGAAATCTCTTAGGTACGAACCCAGATGCTATATTCTGAGCCATAATCTCTCCATTACCGACAGAACTCGAACCGAGTGGAATGGCGGGCTGGAAATGGGGTAAAGAATAAAACCAACACCGAGAATCATTTGCAGGCAAAGTAGCCCCATTCTTCAAAGACATATTTGTGCTATGGCTTGTCAAACCAGAAATCAGATTACCCAGCGAAGGGTCTTCATGAACAGTGGGAGTACTACGCATAAACGGGGGATGAAAACCCAAATGCAGGTTTGAAAGCCAAGCTCCCCCGTGTTCTCCCATTCAAAACCAATAACCTAAAAGAGACCACACAATGTCATTGACAAACGAGAAGATACAATTTATGTCTTTCTGATCATTAATTGTTTGTGTCTTTCTGATCATTAATTGTTTGAGAACTCACCAGGACCAGGCTGTCCAAACTTAAATGGCACCAGTTCTTCTCTTCCTCACAGAACAATGGAAATAAACTAAAAACTCCAGCTTAAAACGAAAACAAAGGCAGGAATATTAACTACGTAACAGGTTTCAGCAGGTGACGAAAATACTCGGCCTGAAAAACAAACAAACATGAAAAATTTAGAATAAGAACTATTTTATGCGAAGAAAATTAACAGAAGAATGAAATAACATTAAGCCTCACTGACCTGGCAATCTTGGAGAGGTTGAAAGCAAGCCATCACTCTAACAATAATGGTAGCACTTCCAGCTATTCCATTTTCGTGTTTCAATGCGCGAAATCTTGTTTGGCTCGCAGCTTGGCACACCATTACTACTTTAAAATCACCCTTCAATACCAATTGAAAGCACAAATTTCTCCTAACGGAAGTAGCTAAAAGACAGAGTTAACAAGGAATTATGGTTCAAAAGAAATCCAGGGGAAAAAAGGAATTTTCTGCAGAAGATTTTAAGGTGGATAAAGGCGAGGATTTATCGTGCTTCAACTGATCTGGCGGACATAACAAGGAACAACAACAAGAAAGTTTGAACCCATTTGAGAAAGAGAAGGAAGATATTGAAGAGAAAAGGACTGAGATTTAATCGGGCAGTTACAGAATAACTCTACAGTATAAGTTCAAGGAAATGACTTTGCGAAGTGCGTCGACTGAGAGAGTTAACCACCACCGCATGCTGTTCTAAGCTTATCCAAATGAGCAGATCGCCACGTCTATCCCTCTTCCAGAAATGACTGAGCCAAACTGCGAAATTTTCAAGTTAATGATACATTAGAGACCGAGAAATCGTGGTCGATGAAGAGAGCAAACGAAACAGATTAGAATAATCATAGATCTGCATATTAAACTATCATTAGACGTTAAAAATGTACATCAAACATGAAAATGAGACAAAGGGGGAGAGATCTAAAGCAAAATTCCGAAAAGACACATCATAAGCAAGACTAATTAGAGAAAAAAAGGTCAAGAATTAGAAGAAGGCAGAAGAAAGACGAGACGAACAGGGAAAATCTATAAAGAATCATCAAAAACAACAACGAAGAAACAGATCAACTTCCATTCCACCATGAAATGGTACTAGATAACTGCAAGAGAAGCAAAAGTGACCTGGAGAAGCATGTAATTTACGGCAAAAAAACAGCAGGAAACAGCATTAAAAGCAGGGAGAAACGAGTGAAAAAGGACATACAACGCGAAGAGAAAAGAACAGCAACCTGAAATGGAGAAAATCGGCGAAAACGCAGAATCGTGAATGAAAAATCCTGATAGCACAGAGCACTCAAAGAGGAGAACCTCACGGAGAAAGAGGAAAGCAGACAATGAAGATGTGTAAACAGTCAAAGGCGAAAATGGGGAACACAGAGAGTGAAGGCTATATAGAAATAAAGTTGACAGAAATATCCCTCTTTCTTCCATCAAATACCAGAAATATTATAAATTAAAAAAAAAAAAAAAGACGAATTTTCATTGGTGGAGTGTACGGAGAGGGAGAGTGCACGCATGGTATTAGTGTACAATGATGAAGCAGGGTAAGATTAGCGTCTCTCGTGGGTTTCCTTTTAACCACGACCTTTAGGTTTGTTGTGGTTAGGACAGGTCAATTAGTTGACCACCACGCGGCAGTTATCCATTAGCCAGTTGGTTTTTCCCTTTTATATTATTTTTCAAATATCATATTAATTAATATATATTTTTAATTTCTTCCTGCTTTATTGAATGCAATAGGGTGTGATTTAAGTTGGGGAAGCACTCATTAGCGATGTTTCTTCATATTTATCCACCCTTTTAATTAATTTTTTTGTTACTTAAAGTTGAAGTAATAGAACTTCCTAGAGATGTTACTCCTCCGGCCCGGCACGTCTCTCCGATCACAAATATAAATTGTTCCGATCATAACGATAATAATTTGCATAGTATTATTTACTAACTATTGACTTTCGACCTTTGCTCGTAACCACTTATAATTTTTTTGACTAATCAAACAATTTATATTCGTCGTTGATGATGTTTCCTAGCTGACTTTGATATATCATCATTATTTTCATCGCCTCTTTCCCTCAATCAACGTTAAAAACTTGAGAAATACCTTGATCGAGCATAGGGGTCCATATTGCATTAATATTTTCTTTTTATCTGAATTTTGAAGAGAAGATGAGATTCATGGTCGATAACCATGTTTGGATCATTATCTCTAATTAAATATATTTGTTAAATAATTATTCTAAACGTCGGTATCTTCGTAAAAAAACAATAATTTTACTTCGTAATTTTAGTGATATTAGGGTTTTCTTTTGGTAAGAAAAAACTCTAATGAGGAATGGTTTTTTTTTTTTTTTTTTTGGTTTTAATAACATGTACTCACTAATGACCCGTGTGTAGAGTGGGGAAGCCACTAGTAAACTTCCCTTTAATTGCGCAATAATAGTGATACTTACAGGACTTCATTTATCTTTCTGCAGTGCAGTGCTAGTTACTTGTAATACTACAAATAATATGCTTAATATTTTTAAGTATTTTTTCTCCATATTAATAAAACTTAGATTTTATCTTAAACTGTTTAATTTGTTACATTACTTTACAATAGACTCGTATCATGATGCCCTTTAGGTTGAAGAGCAAAAGAAAGAATCCGCCCGAGAAGGAACACGCATATGATTAGCTAGTTGTGAGGTCACGACAATCAGCAATTGATCCAAGAAGATGGTACGTCACACTGAGACTGAGATACGACTTCAATTTTTACTGGACGAGGCAACTTGAAATTTTTGAGTTGGCAAAAGCCTGATGAAGTAATGTCGTGCAAAGGTAGAATGCCTACAGATCAATACTGGGGTCACGTTGTATTGGAATCGAACTAATTTTATCACCTTTTTACAACAATTAAGCAACAACTTGGATATTATTTTCAAACTAATTTTTTGAAATACGACAATACATTTATGAGATTAACCAAAAATAAAAGATAAAAAATTTGAGGAATGAGATTGTACAAATGGGAGCACGAATGAAGCAATGATGCAAAAAAAAAAAGAGCTAAAAAGCACTTTATTTAAATAAATAAAAAAAAAAGAAAAAATACAAGGAGAAAGACAGCCATCGAGGAAGACGACCAGACCATTATCTTTTCCAACATAAGTGAAAGGAAAGGGATGGAATCCTATGCTTTCACTCCTACGTTCAATTATTTGCATCTTGACCGTTCAAACCCCATGATCGCGGGTCCCTCTCATCAGGACATGCATTTTTTAATCATGGCCATCACTCTCCCCGACTCCCACCCTCTCATCTCTCTTGACCATCCCATATCTCATCCATGGCTCACCACCACACTTTCATAAATTAACTTGTATTTTATAATATAATAAATTAACTTACATTAAATTGCAATTTAATTTAATAGAGTGAATGTAGCATTAATATATGAGAATTAAGAGATGCATAGGATTCTAAACTTAGGTTAAAATTAAAAAAATATAATTAAAAAAAAAAGGAAATGTAGGGGGTAAGGTATGGATCCATGATGCACTCCAAAAAGAGAAAGATTAAAATAAAAAAAAAAGAGTATTAAAGTAAAACCATGATATTTGTCACCTGAAGGCTGAAGCCATATCTTATGACCAGGTAAGAAGATCCATTACAGCACAATAAAATATATTTATTTAATAAATAAAATAATGTTCTTTTGTTTGTGTGAAAGGGAACACTTAGCAGCTCCAATCAAAACTTCTCACTCTTTCCCTCTCTCCATCACCTCTCCCTCCCACTTGACCTTTTATAGTGCTAAATTAGCTCTCTATTTAAACATAAAAGTTTTTTTTTTTCTACATATTCGAACTCGAGCTACAGTTTGAATCGAAATCAGGGGTTTGGTATCGGTTCGATCTGATTCATGACTCTATGTGAATCGTGACTAGTTATTAATATTGATAATTGTGTTTGTTTTATATCGTCTATTGGATGGACTTGTGACTTGTATATATGTAAGTTAGATTCTATTTTTTCTCGAACTAACTTTTGGAGAAAAGTTCTACCCTCTCACATGTTATGTTAGCATATATTATTATTATAATTAATGTATTAAGGGTATTTTAGTCTTTGATTACTTTATTTGTTTACCTTATCTATATAAATCTCTTTATGTGTATCTTTTATTATATCCTTTCACATATATTAACATGGTATTAGAGACGATGGTGCGAATTAGACCCGGTTCAGGCACACTATACGTGAGGGCGTGTATTGATAATTATATTTATCTCACATCATTTATTGGATGAACTTGTAACTTGTAACTTGTAACTTGTATATATGTGAGGGGGATTCTCTTTCCCATCGAGCTACTTTTTGAGAAAAAATTCTACTCTCTCACATATGTTAACACGTAACATATAAGAATTATCTTTCACGGTTTTGAGTGTAAAAAACCATTAGAATCAAATCGACTTGTGATTCATTAGATCTAATTCAAATTATGCCCAAATTCAAAATTACACACGATTCAACAAAAATCTTATCCAAACCCAATAAAATTCTTCATTGAGTTCATTGATTTTAATAAAATTAACATCTGATTTTGATAAAAAAACCTAGGAAATGTTTGGTTCGACTCTTTTTCAAAACCAGACCGTACTAGTGGGGATGGGAAGCAGCCATTTGGTTGTGGATTCTCCAACCAGAAAACATACATATTCGACGTGCTCTTTCAACCTATCTTAGAGAGAGAAAGTAGGGAACCCTAACCCATTTGCATAAATTCTCACTTTAAAGAGACGACTTTATTCTAATTCTGCATTATTTTATCCAAAGATATGCAAAAAGTCCCACCCATCTTCTCTCTTCTCTTGGTTTTAGTGGCTCGAGAATGTACATGATTGAGCCACCCATTCCCATTCCCATTGCCATCGCCATTCCTTCCTTATCATCAAACACGTGCACCTTCATTTATCTTCCCATAATTACAGTTCCTTCGTGCGATCGACGCTGTCTTTTATCTTTATAGTATACCATGACTTTACTAACATGTGCTTATAATTACTCGATGTTTGATAATATTCATTTCCGGTGCCACAAACAACTACTCGAATCATTTGAAATTATAAAACACGACGTTGGATTGAAAAATATTTGAAATGGATGCGTATAATTTTTTGATTTGGATGCTAAGTTTATCTCGTAATTCTAATATTCGATCTCATATCATAACGTGATGTTCGTTAATTGGGTAGTAATAAGGTCAAAGCCATAGTAGGCTATGTGGCAATGGATTGAGGAGAGGACTAGGTTGAACTTTGTTTTTGTTTCTTTGAATTTTAGTGGCATGGCATTTGGCATTATATTATATCACTGGAGCTTTCAAGGACAAAGCAAACGGCTGGAAAAATACAATTTTTAGTACAAATAAAGAGAAAAAGTAAACTGGAGATTAAGTTAAATTATTAATAAAAAATGGGTAAGAAAATCTTTGCTATTCCCGACAACCAAATCTGGTAGCAGTCAGTCAGAAGAAGACATTTGAAATTAATTAAATTAAAAAAAAAAGAAAAAGAAAAATCTTCGTCACGCGGATCAGTCATTCACAGTGCTTTTTGTTAATTAACAATCAATCAGTCTTATCCTATTTGACATTTGCTTGAACACTAGAAAAATGTCTTCGCTTCCTTTCACGCGTACCTCTTCCATTTTTCCCCACCGTCCGATCAGGCTACTCCAGCGATTGACCGGAAGACGCAGATCGAATCCCCAGAAAGAGCAGAAACAAACAAAGAAGACGAGCGTGAAAAGTGGGTTAAGAGGAAGATGAAGTAAATAGTAATAGGCAGGTCGCAGGCGCATGCATTCGTGCACGCTTAGGCTCGTCCTTCCACGAGAGAGAGAGAGAGAGAGAGAGGGGTTGGAAGAAGAAGAAGACTTGGGTCGGGTCAAACTATAGTTTAATGAGGTAGTATTCTGCATCAGCATGCACGCCGCCGACCTCTTTGACAGAGATGCTTCCATTGTTTCTTTAAATTCTTCTTCCATTGCCATGCCTAATCATTTTCATCTGTTTTCACTCTTCAGCTGTTGGTTTTCCAATGGCTGACTGCATAACAGTTTCTCTTGGACTCTTCACTGAGATCGCCATCCATGTCTGCAACTCCGGGCTTCCCTACTTCGGACCATTCTCTCTCTTGCTTTTCCACCTGTTTCTCTCTCTCTCTCTTGTTGCAGATTTATTGACTAATTATTACCCATCTTTGATTTTATTAACTGTTTGATAAAACAAATGAACGATGAAAGATCGGCTGATTTGTTTTTTAAACTTGATAAGTGAATACAGTGGATTGGGTTGGAAAGTGGGTTGATGGTGTGTCTGTCAGTGAGGTCGACGCGTCACTCTTCTCCGGTCAATTTGCTCGAAGGTTGATTGAGCTGGCCTGAGCCTAGCTTCAGTCCAGTTGGTTGAGTTGAACTAGTTTACTTCGCTCGATTTCAGACTGAGAAGACTCTCTTTATTTGACTTCAATATTTTACATTATTTATTTATTTGTTTCTAAGAATTTTTTTAATAAATATGAATTAATAATTAATGTGAATAGCTTTACATTAATTCAAATTTGCACAAAAATAAATACAATAAAAGGGATTTATGATTTAATATTTAAAATATTAAATATTAGTAGAATGTCATCGAAAATCCGGTCCGGTTTGAGTATATTAAACCGAATCCACCAAAGGCCGAGAGAAGTGGGAGGGAACACCTTAATACTTCACAATGTCGCGACGAGGACTATGAAATAACTAATGGAAAGATGAGGGGCAAAAAAAGAAAAAGGTAAAAAAAAAAAGTCAAAAAAGACAATAAAGCGCGTGCGGTAAGGAGTTGAGGGGGTGCAGTACAAAGGGTGATTTTGTAAGAAAATAAGTACGAAAAGTACAACGACATACCCCTCTGCCTAATGGATTTTGTTTCGATCTCCACCCTCCATTTACAGTCCTTAATCCAACTTCTTATTTTTTAGCTTAAATATCATTTTTCATAAATTAACCTTTCGCACCCGACCTTCAATGTAATGAAAAATGCATCTGGTACAAATAGGGTGGGCAAGAAAGTCTACAAGTCGACCCCAAATTGGCCTGGGCCTGTTAAGGTATTTATTATTTTTCGACTCGTCGTCAAGTTAATATTGACTACAAGTCGCGCCTTCTACTTTCATATGTTTCAATAGACGATAATCCCTTTGAAGAAGACTTTTGACATTTCACATGCAATACACTTTCGAATTCAAACGTAGAAACGCAACTAATATTTATTATTATTATTTCAGTTTTTAAATTTATTATCAATAAATATCATTTCCATAGAAAACAAATTCTAAATTGTTAATTTATTAAATTAATTGTATTTTAATTTCACCATTAATTATTTGAGACATCAACAATCATTTTTATTATTATTTCAGTTTTTAAAATTATTATCTATAAATATCATTACTACTAGATAATAAACATCTTTTTAATAATAAACATTATTAAAAAAAAAAAACTTCAACAATTGAAATTGAAATTCATACAAGTGCTCGAGTCCTATGTTAAACGTGATCTTTTTTTCACCTCGATCTATCATTTGATCCATCTATCTTCTATAAAGAATGTTTCTTCCTCTTCTTCTCAACTAGTAATAAACACACACACACACAAACAAATGCAAACATATCTTATGTCATTTTTTATAACAAATGGAAGCATCTATTATATGATCATTGAAAAATTTACCGAAACTAATGTTTCCACATTTGATTAATCTCAGAATTATGACAACAACGTAAAAAGACTTTTGATTTCATATGCAGTTTCAATATATTATACTACTTTAAAGTAGATTATCAACGAGATATGTTATTTTATTTATTAATGTGAAGCAATAGGTGATAAAACATGCATATTCCAGTCAAATGCAACCACCAATTTTCATGTTACTTCTGAACTACCCAGGATTACTAACATAAATTCATGAGTTAATATTGTTCAAGTTTAAAGTTTGCATACTTGAGAAAAGCAGACACAGATGACATTCAAAGCCCACCTCCTTGGATAGAAGATTAAGCTTATGATGATGGGTTATGGCTCATCTAACTGATCCTGCAGAAACCATAATCACAGGTTATGGAAAGAAAAGTTAAAGAAGAAAGAAAGAGAGAGAGAGAGAGAGAGAGAGAGAGAGAGAGAGAGAGAGAGAGAGAGAGAGAGAGAGAGAGAGAGAGAGAGAGAGAGAGAGAGAGAGAGAGAGAGAGAGAGAGAGAGAGAGAGAGAGAGAGAGAGAGAGAGAGAGAGAGAGAGAGAGAGAGAGAGAGAGAGAGAGAGAGAGAGAGAGAGAGAGAGAGAGAGAGAGAGAGAGAGAGAGAGAGAGAGAGAGAGAGAGAGAGAGAGAGAGAGAGAGAGAGAGAGAGAGAGAGAGAGAGAGAGAGAGAGAGAGAGAGAGAGAGAGAGAGAGAGAGAGAGAGAGAGAGAGAGAGAGAGAGAGAGAGAGAGAGAGAGAGAGAGAGAGAGAGAGAGAGAGAGAGAGAGAGAGAGAGAGAGAGAGAGAGAGAGAGAGAGAGAGAGAGAGAGAGAGAGAGAGAGAGAGAGAGAGAGAGAGAGAGAGAGAGAGAGAGAGAGAGAGAGAGAGAGAGAGAGAGAGAGAGAGAGAGAGAGTTGCATTATCAGAGTACTGTCCTTGTATGATTCTTCACCCAAAGTGTCCAGTTCAGCGATGGCTTCTTCAAATGCCTTGTTTAAAAGGAAAATGAGATAAGCTCTAGAGTCACTGTAAATCATTACATACATACAAAAAAACCCAGTAATAATATCAAGTACATAGCAAATTAGGCATGAGAATTGTAACGAAGTAGTTGTTTTGGACAAAGAGTTTCTATTTGGTTCATCCTTGCATCCCAATTTTACCAGATTATCAATTACGATTGAGGTGATACTGGTATAACATCAGAGAGGTAGGATAGCATGGAATTATTGTTTAGAAGGATAGAAAAAGGTTTTGATATGAAAATTTTGAGCTTGGATGCAAATATTGCTTGATGTGAAAGCTAAGGGAATAAACAAAATTGACGACGTCAAAGCTCAACGTAGATGAACTCCCTTTAAAACAAACAACACTAAATAATGTGCACCCATTTCATTCCTTCCGACAATCTATCCAAAGTGATACATCAACCAGGTCAATAAAGGAGACTCACAACGACCATGATCCACTAATCAAGTGTGATGAGCTAAAACCATGAATTCAAATTATACATCGAGTGGTCTAGTTATTCCCGCCTAAAAAAATTAAGCAAGTTCAGATTAAAAGAATGCAATATAAGGGAATATAAAACAGCTTAACATAGATTGTAGTTCATCACTAAACTCGATGAAGCCAGTTCTTGTCATAAACAATAAACTGCAAAACTGAGTAATAACACAAATTTTAGCCATCCACTTAACCAAAAGATACTAGTAATATAAATTACCTGTTTGGCCATGCTACATGCTTTATCAGACTGATTCAGAATCTCAAAGTAAAAGACGGAGAAATTAAGGGCTAGCCCAAGCCTTATTGGATGGGTAGGGGCAAGTTCTGCCATTGCAATATCCTTCACAAGAAAAAAATTTCCAGCATGATCAGAACACTCGATCTCACAGAACCATAAAACAAAAGTAAGAGCTACAAAGAAAATTACATCTCTGTATCAAAAACTATTAAAGCTAAGTATATTTTCAAACAACATTACATTGCTAGGTATCCTTTGCACCTAGCAATGATCCCAATAAAATCATAATTTTCTACACTACGCTCAACAAAACCCTGAATCTTTTCTATATGGGTAGTTATAAGGGAAGTGAACTAGAAAATTAAACATGAAAATCTCCCAAGTATTACTATGACAGGGAGAATAATGAAGCACAGAGTGATTCCATTACTAAAGAATTCCCAAATTGCTGATTATTCATCACCCACAATAAAGTTAAAAAATTAAGCAATTGGCAGCAAATAGGGAGCATCTATTCGTTCTTCAGCAACCAAACAACGCATCTAAAATAGTAAATTTAGAAAAATGACGGGCACCTGTGCAGCCTTGTAAGAAAGCATAGTTTCTTCAGCAGCGCCTTTCCTCTCATCCCCGACTTTAAACTCCGCCATATACCTATGATAATCTCCTTTCATCTTCAAGTAAAACACCTTGGATTCACTAGCTGAGGCTGAAGGTATCAGATTAGAATCCAACAACTTCAAAATACTGGCGCAGATATCAGAGAGCTCAGCCTCGACCTTGGATCTGTACTCTTTAACAAGCACCACATGCTCTTCGTTCTTCCGACCTTCTTCCTTCTGCTCAATAGAGGAGACGATCCGCCAAGCGGCTCGGAGTGAACCGATGACGTTCTTATACGCCACAGACAAGAGATTACGCTTCCTCGACAGTAAGCTTCAGACGCTGGAGTCGATCCGAGGACTAACTTTTGCATGAATTGAACCATTTCTTCATATCTCTCCGCCTGCTCGGCAAGCTTCGCTATGTACACGTACTGCTCTCTGGTTAGGTTTTCTGGAACCGCAGAAGCCATTGATAGAGAGAGAGAGAGAGAGAGAGAGAGAGAGAGAGGTGCGTGTGTTATCGGCTGTTTCGGAATTATAATTAAAGGTGGGATTTTTGTTTCTCAAAAATAGCACATTTAAGGGGGACTAATGAGTTTTAGCACTTTAGTAAAACTTTAAACTATGCGACTTCTGACACGTTGAAAGATCTAAAAACCCTTAAAAAGTTTTTAAAATGTCTTCCTTCTCCTCTTGCTGGCCGACCACTATCTTCCTCATAAACTTCATCTGCCTTCTCGCTGCCTGGGTCTCTGGAATTGTCGAAGCCCTAGTTTTACCCATCAATCTGCTTATTCTCTTCTTTGCTTATGTTCTCCCTCCCTCACCCGCACCTATCTTCCTCTCCCCTCCCTCATTTTCTTTCTATCCTAGCAATGTAAAAAATTCGTTATCAACCTCCGGCAATTGACATTTGGTGAGAATCTGCTTTACTGTTTTTGTATGGATATACGTTCTTTGCAAAGAGTAGCAACATGAAACAAAAATTATAGTAAGAAAGAATTATTGCTCGGATTCACTCAAACCAGTGAATTTAGAAAATTTGCACGGCAAAAATGGGTTTACCTCCATTTTCAGAGTAAATCATCCATCCGTCGGCTTTGTTTCTTGCCATAGAGAAGGTTCCATCATGGCGTTTACTATCTATCACTTGCAAAAGCTTCCTTTTCTCTGAGGTCAGTTTAAAATAGTTCAAGTATTTCTTACCACGTGCATCTGGCTGTCTAGTGTTAATCTTGTCCATCATGACTATGATCTGTACAGGATGGGGAGACAGTGTTGAATTTACATAGACTTACACTGATTGCAAAAATCTAGGTTGAGCAATTTATTTAGATTGATGGTGTTATTGTTATTATTATGATTTTAATGAGAATTAGGAGGAATTTAAGGTTTTCTTTGGTAGACTCGTAAACCTTTGTTCATTATCTAATCTGCCTTTTGATCCTTGAAAGATAAGTTCTTCTAGATCTTTTTTTTTTTTTTTTCAGATGCCTGAGCTCCGTAAAAATAGCAGCAGCTTTCATGAATTTTGTGATGGTTTCTAGGACGTGCTGCTTCTCGACTGCTGCTCTTATCTACACATACATCGTCACTTTCATGGAACTCTTTTCAGTTTTGGAAACCAACATCCCCTAAACCAGATCCTTCAACTGAATCCTCAACTACTTCTGCCTCAGTTCAAAAGAAAACCAGGTATATCTCTCACGAGAATGCTATACAATTAATCAAACATGAACGTGATCCTCAACATGCCTTGGAAATATTTAATATGGTATCAGAACAAAAAGGTTTTAATCATAATCATGCCACTTATGCTACCATTCTTCATAAACTTGGTCGCTCAAAGAAATTTCAGGCCATTGATGCAGTTCTGCATCAAATGACCTACGAAACATGCAAATTTCATGAGATTATATTCTTGAATCTCATGAACCATTTTTCAAAGTCCTCTCTTCATGAAAGGGTTCTCGACATGTTCTATGCAATTCAGTCAATAGTTAGGGATAAGCCTTCTGTTAAAGCCATCAGCACTTGTCTTAATCTCCTAGTTGAGTCAGACAAGATGGATTTGGCTCGAAAGTTGCTCCTCCATTCAAGAAAGAAGCTCGGCTTGAAACCAAATACCTGTATCTACAACATCTTGGTTAAGCACCATTGTAAGAAGGGGGATATCAAATCAGCTTTTGAAGTCATGAAGGAAATGGAAAAGACCAAGATTTCTTTTCCAAATTTAATCACCTACTCAACTCTGATCGGTGGTCTTTGTGCAAGTGGAAGACTTAATGAAGCCATTGAACTTTTCGAAAAAATGATCTCAGTAGAGAAAATTATTCCAGATGTGTTAACGTACAATGTTTTGATTAACGGGTTTTGTCGGCAAGGAAAAGTAGATCAGGCTAGAAAGATAATGGAGTACATGAAAAGTACTGGATGCAATCCTAATATCTTCAATTATTCATCCTTAATGAATGGCCTTTGCAAGGAAGGAAGAATAGAGGATGCCAAAAAGCTTTTTAGTGAAATGAAAAGCTTTGGTATGAAACCTGATACAGTGGGTTATACTACTTTAATCAATTCCCTCTGCAGGACTGGGGGGGTTAATGAAGCTATGGCATTGCTTCGAGAGATGAAAGAAAAAGAATGCAAAGCAGATACTGTGACCTTTAATGTAATACTTGGAGGACTGTGCAGAGAAGGAAGGTGTGCAGAGGCTCTTGACATGCTTGAGAATCTTCCTTATGAGGGTATTTATCTGGACAAAGCCAGTTACAGGATTGTGTTGAATTTCTTGACCCAAAAAGGGGAACTGAAAAAAGCCATTGAGCTGTTAAGTTTGATACTATATAGGGGTTTTGTACCACATCATGGTACTTCAAATCAGTTGCTGATTAGCCTTTGTGAGGCCAAAATGGTTGAAGATGCAGCTTTGTCTCTGATAGAATTATTGCAAAAGGGTTTCAGACCAAACCTTGATTCTTGGTCTATTTTGGTTGATTTGATCTGCAGAGAAAGAAGACTCTTGCCTGCATTTGAACTGCTTGACGAGTTAGTCACTGTAGAGTCTTGAAGTTAGGGAAAAATATTGGTAAGAGCTTACAAAGTCATTCGTATTGTTTACTTTCCTAATTGCTTTATTGAAATCATCCAAAATTCCATTTAGTTCTTGCTAGTAAGATGGGATTTTCAGTCAAACTGCATATATTCCACTAATTGGTCAATGCCTTTGCATTTTAGTTCATTCTTGTACATTTCTACTTATGTTGTGACTTCGCTCTTTACGTCAGATCATATTCAAGATTTGCAATTTTTTTTATTTATTTTTTTTGTATTTCCCTCCCATCTTCTATCATTAGAATAACGATCCTTGTCTATTTTCTATGATACTCAAATGTCAAATTGAATTGTTAAGCAAGTCCTCCCAAATGTTTACGTAATTGGCATTCTTTTGCTAACAAATTTTCCATGAGGACTTTCTATCCTGCTGGATGGAAATTTATTTCCGGTTAACAAAACAAACATACTGCCTGCAAGTTTTCTGTAGGTTTGGAAAGGGGGAAACCAAGATTCTAAAGGTACAAATCATATCAAGTAAGCATAGGAGTAAAGGGAACTTTATGATATCTCATCTATATATATATCAATTGCTCTCAAAATTATATATGAATTATGATTCTTCCATGCAAAGATTTGTGCGCTTTTTCTAAATTGTATTGTGTAGCTGCATGCAAAGCGAGGGGGTATCAACTGCTGCCCCACTCGTCGATGAGAGCTTGGAGAGATGTTAGGTGCTATACAACTGCCCTTATGCTGGATCAGAGTGATCAAATGTTGGGGATATTCTATTCCTTGTTGCTTCTCTGGCAGACGATCACAAACTCGATATTCACACTGGATGCCTATAACCATCAATATGTCAACGCAAATACACAAATACAGAAGAAGTTGAAAATGCAAATTGGATGGTTACTAAGAGTTTGATTTTGCTTATAGTAAGTCATTGTTTTATACATGTGAATGGTCAGCCTAAAATCATCCCAATGGGTCAATTTTTGTAACTTCTGACATATGTTTTCAGGCATTCTATTGTCTTGGACGATGAGAACGAGGCTCGGAACTACACTGCCTCAAGGTTGGTGGGTTAGGGACAGACATGGCTGTTTTCTTATCTGGTGGGGAAAGAAAGGTGCTCAGGCTGAGAGCTACAGGGAAGAAGTGGATGGATTAGCTAAGAAAGTCGGATTTTGGAGGCTTTTTCAGTACTTGAGCCTGCATTTTCTTGTATGTTATGATGAGTGATGATTTATTTATTTATTTATTTATTTATTTATTTATTTATTTATTTATTTATTTATTTATTTATTTATTTATTTATTTATTTATTTATTTATTTATTTATTTATTTATTTATTTATTTATTTATTTATTTATTTATTTATTTATTTATTTATTTATTTATTTATTTATTTATTTATTTATTTATTTATTTATTTATTTATTTATTTATTTATTTATTTATTTATTTATTTATTTATTTATTTATTTATTTATTTATTTATTTATTTATTTATTTATTTATTTATTTATTTATTTATTTATTTATTTATTTATTTATTTATTTATTTATTTATTTATTTATTTATTTATTTATTTATTTATTTATTTATTTATTTATTTATTTATTTATTTATTTATTTATTTATTTATTTATTTATTTATTTATTTATTTATTTATTTATTTATTTATTTATTTATTTATTTATTTATTTATTTATTTATTTATTTATTTATTTATTTATTTATTTATTTATTTATTTATTTATTTATTTATTTATTTATTTATTTATTTATTTATTTATTTATTTATTTATTTATTTATTTATTTATTTATTTATTTATTTATTTATTTATTTATTTATTTATTTATTTATTTATTTATTTATTTATTTATTTATTTATTTATTTATTTATTTATTTATTTATTTATTTATTTATTTATTTATTTATTTATTTATTTATTTATTTATTTATTTATTTATTTATTTATTTATTTATTTATTTATTTATTTATTTATTTATTTATTTATTTATTTATTTATTTATTTATTTATTTATTTATTTATTTATTTATTTATTTATTTATTTATTTATTTATTTATTTATTTATTTATTTATTTATTTATTTATTTATTTATTTATTTATTTATTTATTTATTTATTTATTTATTTATTTATTTATTTATTTATTTATTTATTTATTTATTTATTTATTTATTTATTTATTTATTTATTTATTTATTTTATTTTTGTACTTTTCAGCCTCTCTCACTTTGATCAACCCATCAACCAGCTTACTCTAAATAGCCAAGGGTAGTACGAAAATGTCCATGTTCTTGGATCTTTGCTCGAAATTTAATCGCAAATATAAGTAATTTATTGTGAAAAAAAGTACAATTTAGGCGTAAAATTTTAATTGAGGTATTTCATTTTATTTATTTAATAAATAATGAACAATGATGTCTTCAATTTTGCCAGAAAATAGAAGACAAATATAAGGTCAAATTTGGCAGGGTGATGAAAAGTGAGAAGGAAGAACTGAGCTAGACGTCGACATCTGAAGCATATGCATTCCCCTCTCACGGACAACAACACTACTTCCAACCTCACCAACTCACATTTTTCTCGTCTTTTTCCTCTCTCTCTCTCTCTCTCTCTGTATCTTGCCCGCGCCAACTCACAGTAATTGTAACTGGAAACCTCACCAGGTTTTGTAATCCGAAATCGGTAGGTGATTTCCATGGCCTCAATCTCGGGCATTTGCCCGTCTACCACGGTTCTCAAGCACAAAATGCTTCTCAAAAGAGCTAGTATTCCATCGCTCTCGTTTCGTTCTACAGTTTTCGACGAGAGTTTTGGTCGGCGCCTGGATCGGTCTGCGATCAGGGCGATATCGGCTGATTTATCGAGCACTGATGGGCATTTGACAGAGCAGAAGAAGGGGTTGGAGAAAGACTCTCGATTGCTGTGGCGGAGGTACGTTGACTGGCTGTATCAGCATAAAGAGCTGGGGTTGTGTCTGGATGTTAGTAGGATCGGGTTCACGGATGAGTTCGCGAGGCAGATGGAGCCCCGTTTCCAGGCCGCTTTCCGAGCTATGGCGGAGCTCGAAAAGGGAGCGATCGCAAATCCTGATGAGGGTCGCATGGTTGGGCATTATTGGCTCAGAAACTCTAATCTTGCGCCTAACTCGTTCTTGAGGTTGCAAATTGAGACTTCTCTGGAAGCTTTGTGCAAGTTTGCTGACGATGTCATTAGTGGTAAGGTTAGTCGTTCCTTGGCTCGACTTCTCTGGTTTATGTTTTTATTTTTATTTTATTATTTATTTATTTATTTATTTATTTTTGCGCTAGAGCAGCTAATCCTTGTTTTCTCGCAGATATTGTTTCGTATTCAATCAGTCTGTAATTTTTTAGGGCTTTAGTCTTGTGATTGTCATATCGCAGATCAAGCCACCATCGAAAGGTCGCTTTACTCACATACTTTCAGTTGGGATTGGAGGATCAGCACTTGGTCCACAGTTCGTTGCCGAGGCATTAGCTCCTGATAATCCTCCTCTCGAGGTAACTAATATGTTTGACATTAATTCCGTTTTTGTTTTTTTGCCGCAGGTAATATGCTGGATTTGTTTGAAGTTTGCATGTATATGTGTCTCATAAGACTAATCAGTCTATCCTCCCATATAAAAGCCACATTGATCTTAAATTAAGTTCCACATTTAGATTTTTGAGGAAACCTTATTCTGTATTTGGAATGATCCAATAGAGATGTGCCACACTACGTTGTTTTCTATGATGAAATATCGACAATACGTAATACCTATGTCAGGATGGTTGTCATCTTTGCTCATTACCTCGGATACAACTTCATCTTTAGCCCAGAAAGCAGTTTTACCTCACTGGTTCGCCCTTGATCTTCTTATGACATGCAACAAATATTTTGTTGTCTTGTGGCAGATAAGATTCGTTGACAACACTGATCCAGCAGGAATTGATCATCAGATTGCTCAGCTTGGACCAGCGTTGGCTTCTACCCTTGTAATAGTAATTTCAAAGGTTTGTTGTATAGCATATTTGTTGTTCCAAATTACCCTTTGTTGGCTACATTGTAATCCTAATCTCCTCTGTGTTCTTCTCAGAGTGGAGGTACTCCTGAAACTAGAAATGGTTTGTTGGAAGTTCAGAAAGCATTTCGTGAAGCTGGACTGGATTTTGCAAAACAGGTCTTGATCTCAGGTTTTTTTTTTTTTTTTTTTCTACTTTCGTTGATTTCCTATGCAATGACGACGTCATCACTTGATGTATAGTCATTACTGCTACAAGTCTTTGCATTGATACTTAATATAACTGAATCCATACTTTGCTGCCTTGGTGGAAGCTATGTGCAGGTTTTTCCTAATCTTTAGTGATATAGTACTTAAGGACTGTTTTTGACTTTACTTTCAAGCAGGGTGTTGCTGTTACACAAGAAAATTCATTGTTGGACAATACTGCAAAACTCGAAGGCTGGTTAGCTAGGTTTCCCATGTTTGATTGGGTGGGTGGTAGAACATCTGAAATGTCGGCTGTTGGTCTTCTTCCTGCTGCACTTCAGGTTAATATCTTAAATCATAGATTTTGTGAGATCATCTTCCAAGTTTATACTTAATAATGCAATCCTCATGTTCAGGGAATCAACATTAAGGAAATGCTTGCTGGTGCAACGTTGATGGATGAAGCAACTAGAACAACTGCTGTAAGCAGTGCATCAGTTTTTTGGATTTTACATAATTTTGAGTTTATCTACTGATGATTTTTAAAGTTGCAAATAATTAGTAAAAGGCACTGCTTCTGTTTACAGTTACATATTTAGAGTAAAATTTTAAAGTTCTATGATATATGTGTTGGATCTTTAGTCTATTATAACATTTAAGAATTAGGTAACTGTCTATTCAATGTCATCTTATTACTTTTTACAGTGCTGTCATTACCTTAGCTGTTAATTCAAATCCATAGGTATCATTCCAGAAACGAACTCATATACTATCAATTTGGATGATGTACTTCCAGTTATACAGGGTTGCTGGGGTAGGCTAGAAATAAGTATTTAACATCCAAAGGTGTTAATTTGTTTCAAATACTAATGGTTCTTTTTCTCTAAACATTATGCTCACCGTGTATGTAGTCAATAGTGTAGGATCGATATTGTCAAAGAGGGGGTGAATTAGACTTTTTAAATTTGTTTTCTTAATCTAGTTGCTTTCTCTCTGGTATGCGATAACTCGATTTACAGTAAACACACAAGCAATAAAAGGAAAGAGAGAGAGAAACAATAACACCAGAGTTTTTACGTGGTTCGGCCAAAACCTGCCTACGTCCACGCTTTAAGGTTTTCTCCTTGAAGATCCTTTCCTTCTCCTCAGAGAATAAACAGATCGCACTTCACGGGTGTCGATCTACAGCCTTTTACAACAACCGGATTGTTCTTCACGGGCGACAATCCATTGTCTTTTACACAATCGTAAGTATGTAGATTTCAGCACAAACTACACTCTCTCAAAGATTGAATCTCAAGTTACAGAGTAGAGAGATGTAGAATACAGAGTATTAAGATTTCGGCTTGTTAGGGCTCAATAAGAATTTTTGCAAAAGTTCTTTCTCTCGAGCTTCTTTTTCCCTTAAATACTCTGTTTGTAATCGGCTCTTTTCATTGAATGCTTGTTACTGGTTATGGAAATATATTACCGTTGGAGAGGCATCTGTACTTAGACAGCTAGCCGTTGCGTTCTGAAGTTGTTTTCGTGCTTCGCCATTAGTGGACAGGAGTTAAAGCTCTGGACGAGGTCACTGTTACTTCGCGGCATTTTTAAATCTGGCGGAAAACACTGTTCATCGGTAGAAGTTGCTTCATAATCTTGAACCGCCATCGGTAGATGCAACTTAGAAACTCGAACCGCCATTGGTAGAAGTAAACTTAAAATCTTGAACCACCATCGGTAGACGTTGTTCTTTGAAGCACCATCGATAGAAGTCTTCTTTGCAATGTCATCGGTAGAAGTCTTTTTTGCAATGTCATCGGTAGAAGTCTTTTTTGCAATATCATCGGTAGAAGTCTTCTTTGTAATGTCATCGGTAGAAGTCTTCTTTGCACTACCATCGGTAGAAGTTTTTTTTGCAATATCATCGGTAGAAGTCTTCTTTGAGAGTCTGCCAGCGTGGATGTAATTCTTTGTCGTTTAGCTGGCGGTAGAAGTTGATCTTTGAAAGACTCCGCCTTTGTCGTTTAGCTATCGGTAGATGTGGTCTTTGAATGCCAGCTTTGGATGTACAACATTTTCAGCCATGTTTTGCTATTAAACCCTGAACACTTAACCACATTCGTTAGACTACTAAAATATCATTTTTAAGGGCATTTCCAACCGATTAAGCTCATATGCATAATTCATTATTCTCATATATTAAACATAATCAAATTACATTTCTTAACTTATAAATACATCATCAAAAAACATCGTTAGACTTAAACAGTACTTAAGTCAACAAATAGAGCACTCCCTTATTTATGAAAACGGCCCTGTCCTTTGGTTTGATTGGGTTTTTCTCCTTTTGGGCATATTAAATTAATTTTTTGTTTCCTTGCACATTTAATTTCATCTTATCCCGAATGATTTCTCAGTCAACCACATTCTTCTTACTCTTGACTTTTCACTGTCATACCTTATCAAAAAGAGAACTAAACTATGTGGATTTAATATAAGCATTTTTTTTTAGATTGAAAATAATCCTGCAGCATTACTAGCGTTATGCTGGTATTGGGCATCTGATGGCGTAGGATCCAAGGTATTAATGATTTATGCTACTTAGTGTTTTCAACGTTTTAGATTTGTGATGCTTTTTAATTTATCTTCATTAAAAGAGGGCTTTGTTTCATATTTTTTCTTCTTTTGCTTCTGCAGGATATGGTTGTCCTTCCGTACAAGGACAGCCTATTGTTATTTAGTCGCTACTTGCAACAGTTAGTTATGGAATCGCTTGGGAAAGAGTTTGACCTTGATGGAAATCGGGTGTGCACATCTATTAATGTTTTTCAACATCTTTATAGTCCTAAATTAGCTAAATTATTGATCTTTTCAGAAGATGGGTCTTTGATTATTCATACAGCCATACATATTATATGTAATATATCATCTGCTTAAGCACTTTTGTACTGGAATTTTGTCCTCCATAATAAGTTAAAATTATTTCCAGGTTGACCTGTTAACCTGTGGTTTTACTTAGTGTTGGTCGTTTTTTTGTGCAAGAATGTGTTGATTGAATTGATGAGAATTTTATGGGTTAAAAAGACGAGTCTGATGGAGAATTGAAAGAATATAATCATTGTTGCGAACCTGCTTGAAATGTAATTATATATTTTCTATCTCGCAATCCATTACTCAAAACGAACTTGCCAACCCATAATTTGTAAGCCTATCGTCAAGTCCGACAAGATGCTGTCAGTATGGTTTTTAAGTTGAACTTCTTATCTCCGCAGGTGAATCAAGGACTTACTGTCTACGGAAACAAAGGGAGCACAGATCAGCATGCGTGAGTTTTAATTTTTTTCTTTCGATCGCGGTTTACTACAAACAGCTGCTTAATTCATTTATTTTCAGCTATATTCAACAATTGAGAGAAGGCGTCCACAACTTTTTTGTTACCTTCATTGAAGTACTACGTGATAGGCCTCCTGGGCATGATTGGGAGCTAGAGCCAGGTGTCACTTGTGGGGATTACCTGTTTGGCATGTTACAGGTTAAATATAAAATAATCTCTTATCACATAGCTTCTGTATTTGTTCTAGACTTGGAGGCTTCGAGTTCTAAGTCAGCATTTTTGTTTTGCATTTTTGTGACTTGGATGCTTTCATTGTCAATTTTACAAAAATGCAATCTATTTATAGGGAACAAGATCAGCTCTTTATGCAAATGATCGGGAGTCCATTACAGTCACTGTTCAAGAAGTCACTCCTAGATCTGTTGGCGCGCTTATTGCTCTTTATGAAAGAGCGGTTGGTTTATATGCTTCTCTTATCAACATTAATGCATATCATCAACCTGGTAAACATTTGCTCTAACATGTCACTTTAATAGAAGAATCTGCATTTGTTTTCTTTTGCTTCTTGATATAAGGCTGACATTTTTCCCTTTGCATCCGATCCACATGCTAAACCAGTTGTTCTTGTGTGTTGCTCTCAGGAGTGGAAGCAGGGAAAAAAGCAGCCGGAGAAGTGTTAGCCCTTCAAAAGCGAGTGTTGGCAGTACTTAATGAGGCTAGGTAGGATGGCAAATATATAGAAATGCATTTCTCCTCATTATGTTTCTAAAATAAAATGCTTGTTGACGCTTGACCCAAAATTAAATTTCCATTTATGACCTCGAGGTAGGTCCTTTAATCTGGAGCTGATAAGACTCACTCCTAAAACTAGATAAGAAGTTAGTGGAATACTTGTAATTGGTGTACAAATAGAATTGTATAGGAAAAGAAAAGAGACTTTTTGGGCAAGTGAAGAAATTAGGGGAAAAGACTCTAGACTCTCAAAATTCTAGAGAGAGGTTCATTGTAGATTCTTCTTGTGATTCTTTGGTGAAGAAGTTTTTTTTTTCCTAAATACTTTTATCAAAATCTAGATATCCTTTGTGGTGCTTTTGGTCTCTCTTTTTTTTTTTTTTTTTTCAAATTTGCCTCCTTTTTTGTGAAAAAATAATCACATTATTATGTTTATGCGCTGCAGCTGTAAGGACCCTATTGAGCCATTGACACTCGATGAAGTAGCTGAACGTTGCCACGCCACCGATGATGTGCGTTGAAGCTCATTTATTTGGATTTAGTAGCTTTCCCTCATGCAAGATGTTTTTTGACATTTTCTTCTTCCATCTTCTGCTTCAGATCGAAATGATTTACAAGATTATTGTTCACATGGCCGCCAATGATAGAGCAATAATAACTGAAGGTAGCTGTGGTTCGCCACGGAGCATCAAGGTTTTCCTAGGCGAGTGCAGGGTCGATGAGCAGCTATTTGCATAGCCGGAGCCCATAAAATCGACACAGAGAACTGCAATAAAATGGCTTTTTCATCCCATAAGATCAACTTTTGAACTGTTTATGGTTATTTTGAGTGAAATTTTGTGATTGAGTGGAGGTGTGGACAGCCCATATTCTGCTTTGAATCCATTTTAGTTTGGAGTTGGTATTGATGTCTATCTCCAACTGATCTGTCTTTGTTTTTTGTTTTTGGAGTGTATCTGCATAGATTCATTACCAGCAATCTTAGGCTGGCGATTGATAAGAGTGATATGTTCTGTTTCTTTGCTACGTTTATTTTTTGTTCTTTTTTTTTTTTTTTTTTTAATTTGTCGATGTGATAAACAATGATTATTATAATTAAAAGGGTAAAGTACAATTTGGATCCTACAACTAGGTGAAATGAGCAATTTACACCGTAAATTTGAATAATAGGCAAAAACAACCTTAATGTATTGATAATGGGCAATATGGCCCATATCGTTATATTTTTCATCAAAAATTAATATTTTTTTACTTGTTCATTTTTTTTTTTCTCGAAATGCCCCTCACTGGACCGAACTGGACCAGACCAGTTTGGCTAATTCCACTCTGTTTTTTTTTTAAATCCTATTTCTCGAAAAAGAGAAGACAAAAGAATAGAATTAAAAAAAAATAAAAAATCAGAGTGCAATTAGCCGAACCGGTCCTGTCTGGTTCGGTCCAGTGAGAGGCATTTCAGGAAAAAAAATGAACAAGTGAAAAAACGTTACTTTTTTACGGAAATTATGACGGTAGGGGCCATATTGCCCATTATCAATACATTAAGGTTGTTCTTGCCTATTATCCAAGTTTACGGTGTAAATTGCCTATTTCACTTAGTTGTAGAGACCAAATTGTACTTTTACCCTAATTAAAATTATTAATATAATAAATTATGAAAAATTAATTTATTATATTAATTGTATTAATAATTATTTGATATAAAAAAATAAAAAATCAGGAGTGCAATTAGCCGAACCGGTCCTGTCTGGTTCGGTCCAGTGAGAGGCATTTCAGGAAAAAAAATGAACAAGTGAAAAAACGTTACTTTTTTACGGAAATTATGACGGTAGGGGCCATATTGCCCATTATCAATACATTAAGGTTGTTCTTGCCTATTATCCAAGTTTACGGTGTAAATGCCTATTTCACTTAGTTGTAGAGACCAAATTGTACTTTTACCCTAATTTAAAATTATTAATATAATAAATTATGAAAATTAATTTATTACTTAATTGTATAATAATTATTTGATACTAAGTAAATATTTTAAGAATGTAAATAAAATATCATATAGACAATAATAGTCAATGTCACGGACACCAAAACCACTTTCAGGTCCTACCCCCAGGGTTGCTTTTGATAATCATCAGTTTCATAACGAAGGTGATTAATTGAATTTTGATAATTGCGGTTTTCAAATGAAAGTCACATTTAATCGCATACAATTATTGTGACTAAAATAACCTACTGGAATAATAATTATTACTATCATTATTTTTATAAAACCCCGGTTGATTAAATCATTTTTCCGTAAATTACGCTATTCTCTTTGGGAGGGCATTTTAGACAATCGAAACGGTTGACGGCGTTGGCTAACTGACGGAAAGGAAGACGGGAAAGTGGGACTGCTAATACTCGCACGTCGACTTTGTGGGGCGAGTGAGACTGTTTCCCACACTTAAACGTTCGAATTTTTTGTTTTGATTTTAAGAAAGATTTGAGGAGGTCGCGACACGTGTACTACCCGTTACCTTTTTTTGGCCTACGTGGGGCCTTTTTTTCCGGTCTGGTTTGGAAATTAATGAAACAATATAAGAATGAGAGCACGATAAGAATGTCGTGTTGTTCGGAATCCCTTTGATACGACATCGTTTAGCTGGTTCTTCTAAAATATATTTAAAAGTTTTCGACAAAACGGTGGAAAGAAAAGAAATATGTTAGTGAATTGGCTAATATTCCCGTCGTTAAGAGAGAGAGAGAGAGAGAGAGTCTGTACTCTGCGTGGATCTCAGTCTGTGACAGCTGAAGGGAGAAAGCTTTTGAGAGAAGTTAGAGCTTTTTCTGCTCTAATCTTGTATTTTCGAGGTTTTTCCAGTTTGATCTCTCGCGAAAACTTTTTTCTTCCTTCTCTACCTGCTTCTACAGTACATTCTGCTCTACATTGCCTTTCAGTTCGTCTCCTTCCTCACTGGAACTCCTAGTCTGGTTCGTATGTGAGTTTATTGCTTTAATCCTCTCCGTTCTTTTTTTTTTTTGAGTAAGACGATGTTTCTGAGATGATTTTTTGGCTGAAGGTGAAGACAGTGAGTTGCAGTAATGTTTACTGAAGGACTGGATAAGAATGCTCTTCGATGGGTTCGCGAGGTCAGCTTCATACTTACTTGATACCCATTCTTCAATCATGCGTTTGCTTTTGAAATTGGGTTTTCTTTCTTTCTTTTTGTATCAGGATCTGATCGTAACTACTTTTTACTTCTACATCTTTCCATATTATTATTCTATTGTAGCAATTAATTTTACATTGTGGGTTATACTGTTTTCAGAATGAACCCTCTTATTCCAGTTCAAATCTGAGACCTCGAGCGGATCCATTCACCTCCATTCGAACTAGTAATGGAGAGAGGGGCTTTGGATTGCCTCCACCGTCAAAATTTAGAAGCGGGCACCTGCGTGCAAATGCCCTTCCAGTTTCTAAAACTATTAATGGCGATATGGATGATAGTGCGTCTGGTTCCGAAATGGACATGACAACTGATTCTGAGGAGGAGGTTCATCGGGGTAGGTATTCCCTGGACTCATCCCCTCAAGATGAAAGGTTTCAAAATGATAGACATGGAAACTCTACTCAAAATCGACCGCATTATGGAAGTGATTACTTATACTCTGACGTCAGTTCATCAAGAGAAACATTAGGGAGCGGCTATGGACGTGTGGCACAACAATTTGTTGGCAAAAATGGAAGGTACCCGTTTCGGCAAAATGGTTTTACAGAAGAAGAATCATCGGATTCTGCTGCTAGCTCAGAATTCTCTACCACACAAGTGGGGAGTATTAATGGGTCTCTGCCTCAGAATAGAGCTTCTTTGGTTTCTGAAGGATACGCATCGAGCGTTCCGTCTCACGTGAAGGCAAAAAGTGCTGCTGAAAAGGTTTGAGGTCCTTTGAAATTGTCTTGGCTCTCGCTTTGTATTGTCAATTCGTATGTAAGCATGTTTAGTTACTGATGGCAATAATGTTTCTTATTAAGTTGCTCTTTATGGAAGGAAAAAGATTTATATGCAACATGTAATGTTGGAGGAAATTGGATGAGATAAGAAAAGGAGCGTTTGGAAATTATAGTTATGACATAAAACATTTTTCTTTTACTGATCTTTGTTGGACACGTTGGTGACAGCTTTCCCAAAATCATGATTATGATGGAAGATGAATGGTAGATTTATTATTCATTGGAAATAATTTACTGGCTTATCCAAACTTTTCACATGTTTTTAATGGTTTGTCAGGGAATATCATAGTTGGGCAGGATTTCTTTTTTTTTTTCCCTTCTAAGAATTTCTTGAATACGATCTGCATCTTTTTTATGTACGCAAAATTGGTGATGTGTTAAAGAAGAAGAGTACAAAATATAGGGAGAACAAGTCGTCATCCCTATTTTGAGTTGTGTTCAAGAAAACAAAGGGCACAATCCAAGATACTAGTCAAGTTGGACATGTATCTCTGTACAAGGATATTTTCAAAAAAGAATACAGAAGAATGTTTATAATTTTCTCGCAACTAACAGAGATGTTAATTTTTGTTGGTTTTGCTTTTGTTTGTGAATTCTTTTATTCAGTCCTAATTTTTATAGTGTCTGTTTTGAATTTATTAATGCTGACTATGTGCACTTTGCAGGATTTTCACACAAGAAACCTGCATAATGGAAAGGTTTCTGATGACGATGATAATGAAGAAGATGATGTTCCTAGTGCACCTCCATTTGGTGGTCCAGCTCAGGAAATTAAACAAAATGGCGAAAAAATTCAAGCATCTAAAGTGAAAAGCACCCCTGGTTGCTTAGATACACAAGAACCAAAAGTTGTATCTAAAGCAAAACCACAGAGTATTCCGGACAAAATTTCTGATCAATCTGTTAGGTCTGTATACTTTATTCAAATAAATGAAAATTTCGTGACACAAAACTTATTCTAAGTGATTCTGTTTATTTTATAGTAAGATATGCATTAAATTGTTTACAACTTGCAATTAGCTCCTATAGTCGTCTAGTTTAACCCATATGTATAATTTCCCTTATGTTTATTTGTTTTTAGAATGACTAATTCAGAAGCTGCTGCATCTTCTGGTTCGGCTCGTGTTCCAACATTTCATGCTAGGTAATAAAAGTCATAACTGTATGGTTGATGAACACAATGGATTATATACACCATATGGTCTTTTATTCTTTAATCCAATTAACTTAAATTAATTTCAGTGCTCTTGGACCTTGGCATGCTGTTGTAGCTTATGATGCATGTGTGCGACTTTGCCTTCATGCTTGGGCAATGGAAAACATGGAAGCTCCGATGTTTTTGGAAAATGAATGTGCTGTACTACGGGATGCCTTTGGGTGAGTTTTATATCTCACAATATTCAGTCATTTCCTTGAGGTAGAACATAAAATGAGGGAGGTTCTTTTGATTGAATATTTTTCTGAAAACATTTAAAAAAAGGCATTTGTTGGAATACTGGTGAAGGTATGCAACAAGTCTTGAATGCTTACTTGATTGTCAACATTGGTTCTAAAATCAGGCAATTCTGGACATATTTAATGTGAGCTGCAAATGATAGTGCTGCTTTCACAGCTCCTAATATGTAACTTGGTCGGTCCTGGTAACCCAAACTTCTTTCTCTAAATTAATCTTGTTTTCATTTCACTTATTTTATCCAGCTTTTCTCTGTTGGAAACTTTTGCTTGCATTTCTCTTGTATTTGGTTTCATTTTCGGTGTAGAATATAACTCCTGTCAAGCTTTGCTAACACCTTATGTTTGTCTCTGATGTCATGTAGCCATCTTTCTACTATCTGCTTGGACAAGCAATCCGTTTCTCCTTTTCCTACAAACTAGAAATTCTTTTGATTCTAAAAGCAGAAGATTAGTGCTACTTATAGATTCAATAATTGAATGTGATTGTAGATAGCCAATAGTTGAATGTGGTTGAGAGGTATATTGACGTGACACTCTTATTTCATAAGATTCTGTTCTATGACTGTAGTTTACGCCAAGTGCTTTTACAATCAGAGGAAGAACTATTGGTGAAACGGACATCAGAATTTGTTAGCGAAGGAGTGGCCCCAAAACCAAAGAAAGTTATTGGCAAGATGAAGGTGCAAGGTAGATTTTCATGCTAGCTCTGAGATATATTATAGTCGACTCTCAACTCTCTTGAAGATAGACTATCTGTTGCGTTTTTTTGTTTTACAGTACGCAAGGTGAAGATGGCACTGGATCCACCAACTGGCTGTAGTATTTTGGCTCTAAAACCACCAGCAGTTACCTTAAACTCAATTAAGTATAAGTTTTCAAGTTGGCAGTCAACAGTAGCTTCTGGATGGGATGCTTTTAGAAAAATCCGCCTTGCACCTCGTATGCCAACAAATAGGTCATTTTCGAGGCAGAGCTTGGCATACATGCAGGCAAGCACCCAATACATAAAACAAGTATCTGGTCTTCTGAAAGCTGGCGTAACAACATTACGCAACAGTTCATCATCATATGAAGTAGTGCAAGGTATGATTTGTGTTCTTCATAATCATATATTAGCTACATTTATTTCACAGATAGATTGTAAAAATGAGAAACAATAACAAAATTCAATTGAGATAAAAATGCATTGTAATTCAGCTTTTGACGTTTAAATGGATTGTCTTCTTTTATTGTCAATTGTGAAACATAAGAACTGCACTAACCAGTTTTCATATTTCAATGAATCAAATTATTGTTCTTTGGAATTGATTTGTTTCACAGATAGATTGTGAAAATGAGAAACCATTATAAAAGTCAATTGAGATAAAAATGCATTGTAATTCAGCTTTTTGATATTGAAATAGATTGTCTCCTTTATTGTCAATTGTCAGTTTCCATATTTCAACGAATCACACGATTATTCTTTGCAATTGATTGTAGATCATCCCTTAAACTACCATGTTTAGCTTTTGATGTTGACGAGCCTTTGATATAATCAGGTTGATTGGTTAGAGGTAGATTAAGTGATTATTCTTTTTGCATAGTTTCTTATAAAAAGGATCTAGTTTTAAAATATTTTTATTTCTTGTTAAGTTATCATTTACATGACTTTTATATGGTTTGTTTAATTTTTTTTATAAATAATTCTGTTCAATATCATCAGAAACATACTCGTGTTTGCTAAGAATGAAAAGTTCAACTGAGGAAGATGCCATCAGAATGCAAGCTGGATCTGGGGAAACTCATGTTTTGTATGTTTTCTTGTCTTTTGTGTATTTGTATTTGTTGATCTTCACAAATGCACTGACAACTTTACAGCTTTCCAGACGGCCTTGGGGACGATTTAATAATTGAAATCCAGGATTCAAATGGGAAGCATTTTGGCCGTGTTGTTGCTCAAGTCGCTGCAATTGCTGAGAATCCGGTAATATTTTCTTCACCTTACACTAGAGTTTTTAGATTGATCTATACGCGATCCGTGCTAGATAGAATGTTTACTGAGGTTGAATGCAGGCTGACAAGTTACGGTGGTGGTCTGTTTATCACGAGCCAGAACATGAACTTGTGGGAAAGATGCAACTTTATATACAGTACTCAGCAAGTTCAGATGATAATAACCATCTTAAGGTATGGATTTCTGCGTCATTAACTAGCATATAGTAACTTCAAGTGTGTGAGTTTTCTTATTATGTTAGGAATAGTTTCCTGATGTTCGAACCTGATTTTTTTTTTTCTAATTGAGTATTCCTACTATTCCTCGGGGTTATATTGTCTAGTACATGAAGATGGCCTTGTCAAAATGGAACAAAATACATAAATTTAACCATTTCTGAAATTGGATATTAAAACTATGCTTTTTTCATGGTTTTAAAGTGGCGCAAACTTGTAGTGTACTTTTCAGTTACCTTAGGATGCTGTTCAAATCCATAAAAGTCATTCAACTTTGAATGTCAATATACATCGAAGTGTTAATTACCTTTATTTGATACCTTTCTTATTTTTGTTTGGCCATAGTGTGGCTCTGTTGCTGAAACAGTTGCCTATGACCTGGTTCTGGAAGTTGCTATGAAGGTTCAACATTTTCAACAAAGGAACCTGTTATTGCATGGCTCATGGAAATGGCTATTGCTAGAATTTGCATCGTATTATGGTATATCTGAAGTATACACCAAGTTGAGGTAGTGGATTTGATTATGTTATCTCTGTAACTGAATGAGCCACTAAGATAGTTCCCATTTTTGTTATATTTTCTTTTGCTCATTCGTGTTCATTCAAAACAGATATTTGTCATATGTGATGGATGTGGCCACACCTACTGCTGATTGCCTTGACCTGGTATATGAGTTGCTCATGCCTGTTGTTATGAAGGGGCATAACAAAACCACATTAAGTCATCAAGAGGTGAAAATAACGAGAAGCAAACAAATCTTTTATTATTAGTATTATTCTCATAATATGTTTTGCTTCTTTGTTAATTTGCCATAACTACATGCTGATATGAGTTTCGTGCTTATAATATACATGTGATAATTTCAGTTGATATTAGCTTCGTGCCTATACATGCTTGTGATGAACTTATGATATTAATTTCTTGCTGAACCTATACTTCTAAACATTTTAAAAGCTATTCATTTAGTATGGTTTTCTCCAATTAGAGAAATTGCTACACATTAATTGTACTCTTTAATACTTGCTTTGGCAGGAATCTTTCTCCTCTCCGTCCTTGGACATTTTTTCTCTTATAAGTTGTTTCTTGTCACAAAAAGTGTACATGTGTCGTTACAATTTGTCGGAATGGTTGCATGATCAGAATAGGAAAGTTGAGGATTTTTTGAAGGATTGGCATCTTGCCACTTTTTGGAATTTATGGCTGTAAAGGAATCAAGGATTTTATAGGATAGGCCCTTCAGTTTAGTGCTTTATGGCTTGAGATAGGATTGTTTTTATGAGGTTATTTAGGATTTGGATTCTTTTGAAACTATTTTTCATAATTTTTTCCAATTGGAAGGATATAGCTTTGCCGCAGTGTGTAACTCTTCTTCTTGGGAATGTTTTTTTCTTCTAGAACCGAATTTTAGGAGAAACCAAGGATCAGTTAGAGCAGATACTCTCTCTGGTTTTTCAAAATTACAAATCACTTGATGAATCATCTCTTTCGGGTATTATGGAAGTATACAGACCTGCAACTGGGATTGTGGCACCTGCTCTAAAACCAGCTGTTAAACTTTATACACTTCTTCATGATATCTTGTCTCCTGAAGCTCAGACTTCCTTGTGCCACTATTTCCAGGTTCATGTTTTTTTTTTTTTGTTTCCACTAAGGATTTCATCTTGCTGAAGTTTTTTTTTTTAATAAATCGGTATTGCTTTTCTCAGGTTGCTGTGAAAAAAAGGTCAAGGAGACATTTGGCCGAGACCGATGAATATGTTGCTTGCAACAATGAGGGTAGTTTGTTTGATAGTGTTACTATGGTTACCGCTTACCAAAAGATGAAATCAGTGTGTGTAAACATTAGAGATGAAATTTTTACTGACATTGAGATACACAATCAACATATACTCCCCAGGTACTAATTTTGCTTCAAAAGATTATTATTTACCCTGACCTGCCATACATTCATGTTCTTGTAGGAAAGCTTTTATGTTCAGAGTCATTGATTAATTTTTTACTGGCAGAAAAAGAATGAATTTTAGACTTTCTTCTCTTGCATATTTTTCTTATTGATTAATAATCTTTTTTATTAGTATTGTGAATATATGAACACATACGCTTACAAGATGCATAAGATAGGTTGTTGCTCACGTGGCAAACCCAAATGACTTTGGTTAGGTTATTGGTAGTTTTTTTTGTAATAAACGAAATGTATTGATAGAGAAAAATTACAAAGAAGACAATGAAATAATCCTTTAAAAAGATAACTCTCGATTTTATGATCAATTAGCATATTTAGCAATAATTAAATTAATATTTTTCTTAAGGTTTGTAATTGGCTATTTATCATCATCGAAAATAACAGTATTGCGATATAGCTAGATAGTCTAAAAAATAGTTCAACGGCCAATTTTGATGGCCTTTTACTTTAAGAAGAAGATTGATCATAAAATCTATAGGCATGTACATGTTTTGAAGAATGAAAGAATTGTTGTCCCACATCGACAGAACCCAGACAAACGATCCTGTATAAATATGAGGGGGATTCCCTCACTTATTGAAATAACTTTTGGAATTAGTTCTACTCTCTCACTTTCTATCATGGTATCAGAGTTGAAATGGCTTCCTCAAGCTCTACGATCCCGGCCTCTCCTTCGACTCATCTTTCCCTTCCTTTCCTTGAACCATACTCTTACCATTAAATTAGATACCACAAACTACCTCGTTTAGAAAACTCAAATTCTCAATGTTGTTATAGCCAGTGGGATCGAGAATATTCTGGATGGCTCCCATCCGACCCCACCTCAGTTCCTGGACTCCATTTCTCTTCAGCTCAATCCCGACTTCACCATATGGTAGGGATACAACCGTTTAATAATGAGTTGGATATTCTTCTCCCTTTCCGACAATTTTCTCCCACAGATTGTTCACTGCACCACTACCTGTGAGATCTGGAACGCCCTCGGCCGGATGTTTGCATCATCTTCTCTAGCCAAAATCACCGATCTCTGAAGCCAACTGCATATCCTCTATAAGGATGGCATTTTCGCCGAAGTTTATATTCAGAAAATTACCTCCTTGTTCAATAACCTTTTTGCCATTGGAGAGTCCGTCTCCTACTACGACCATGTCCTCTACTTTCTCAACGGTCTCTGCAGCGAATACAATGCGTTCGTCACCTCCATCACGAACCAGTCAGACCAACCCTCTCTTGAAGAGATCCACAACCTTCTGCAAAGTTTAGATTTTCAACTGGAAAAGCAAAACGCCGCCCTGTCGCTTTCGAATCCACCTTCCCTTCAAGCTAATGTTGCAGTCCGGTCGTTCTCTCATCCTCCATGGCCGTTCCCAAGTACCCAATTACTGCGTTCCTCAGTTCTGCCTCCGGTTGGTTTCGAGCCAGAAAATGTTTTCGGTTCAGCACATGTATACGGGTCAGGAAACGGATTCGGATCAGGAAATGGATTCGGGCCAAGAAATCATCCACCCACTGCCTGGTGATCGACCCAACCCAAGACCAACTTCAAGCCCCGATGTCAGATCTGCCACAAAAATGGGTCACACGGCCACTGTTTGCTATCACCGACTGGACAACACCTTCAGGCCTCTGCCTTCTGCCCAAGCCCAACACGCCAACCCCTTCAGTGTTTTCCCTTCCTTTGCTCAAGCAAATACAGTCAGACTCCTTCCATCTCCAGCCGCATCTGCACTAACTGCGACGTGGATGTTAGACACCGGAGCTACTCATCGCTTTACTCCTCATTCGTCACTGCTGCACAATTCCAATCCTTACACCGGTTCCACTCAAGTTACCATCGACGGTACGTCTGTTTCCATTCTCAATTTCGGCTCTGCTGTTATGTCGGCCATTGATCGTTCCCTCAATTTAAATAATGTCTTTCATACTCCTCTTCTTGCTCATAACCTGCTCAGTGTAAACCAATTGTGCCCTGAGAACTCAGTTTTTGTTGAATTTCATTCCCATTATTTTCTTGTGAAGGATCGAAGTTCTCACCGAGTTCTTCTCTGGGGTTCCCTCTGTAATGGGTTGTACTAGACCTCGTCCACCCCTCAACCACTGTCTTTGACCACCTATCGTCAGCTCCTGATCTCCCAAAAGAGTCCCTCCCAGCTCTGGCATCGTCGCCTCGGCCATCCGTCGTTTCCTGTTTTGAAGCGTATTTTGTTGTCCTATAATGTTCCATGTTCTAACATTAAGCTGCCCAAATTTTGTATACCTTGTTAAATGAGCAAGCATCATCAGTTGCCTTTTACAATTTCCAATTCTCATGATTTGTCACCTTTTGATCTTGTACACACAAATGTTTAAGGTATTTCCCCTATTAATTTCACTATTGGTGCTCGATATTTTGTCTTGTTTATTGATGATTACACTTGTTTGACTTGGTTTTACTCTTTAAAATTAAAGAGTGAAGTTCACAATACTTTCGTGCAATTTATAACTTTGTACAAACTCAATTTGGTCAAAAAATTAAATCAGTTCAATCTGACGCCAGTGGTGAATTTCAATCTCTCCAACGTCTTTAAATCGCTTGGAATTCATCATCGTGTCTCATGTCCGTACACCCCAAAATCAAAATGGTCGAGCTGAGCGAAAAAATCACAATATTGTTGAAATCGGACTTGCTCTTCTTTTTCATTCGTCTGTCCCTTAAAAGTTCTGGTCTTATGCTTTTACCACTGCCACTACATTAATAAATCTTTTACCTACCCTGGTTTTAAATCATAAATTTTCTTTCGAATGTTTATTTCATTCCGGCCCTTCTTATTTCAACCTTCGTGTTTTTGGCTGCTTATGCTTTTCTCTCTTTCGCCCTTTTAACCGCCACAAATTGCAGTCTCGTTCTCTTCTTTGTTTTTTTTTTGGGCTATAGTTCTCAACATAAAAACTAGGGAAATTATCAATTTTAACCCTGTACTATACACGTTGTTTTAATTCGGCCCCTGTACTATAAAAACTGGCAAAACGAACCCTGTACTTTGATTATGTTATCAGTTTTGACCTTCTATCAACAATTTTATTAAACACTCATTTAAAAAACTAACAAACAATCTTGAATTCAGTTGAAATTTTTACCACATGCTCACTACTTAATGAGAAGATGATCTAGAATTTTTCGTGATTTTTTAACACATGTACGATTTATTGTAATTTTATTTTAGTATTTTTTAAAAAAATTATAATAAATCATACAAGTTTTAAAAAATTACGCAAATTTTTGTATTATCTACTCATAATATGGTAAACATCTGAAAAAAGTTTCAAATAAATCTAATATTGTTTGGTATTCTTTTAAATTAATCTCAGTTTCTTCTTTAATTTATAAATTAATTTTGAAACAAATACCAAACAACAATTAATTTATTTGAAAACTTTTCCACATGTTCAACCTATCATGGGTAGATAATAGAAAAAGTTTCGTGATTTTCTAAAATTTGTATGATTTATTATAATATTTTTATAAAATACTAAAATAAAATTTTAATAAATCGTACATGTGTTAAAAAATCACGAAAATTTTCAGATTATCTTCTCATTAAGTAGTAAGCATGTGGTAAAAATTTCAACTGAATCCAATATCGTTTGTTAGTTTTTTCAATGAGGGTTTAATGAAATTGTTGATAGAAGGTCAAAACTGATAACATAATCAAAGTACAGGGTTCAGTTTGCCAGTACAGGGGCCGAATTGAAAAAACGTGTATAGTACAGGGTTAAAATTGATAATTTCCCTAAAAACTATTAATGTCTAGACCATATGTCAAATAAAATTTACATTACTCATAATGTCATTTTTTATGAATCCACATTTCTTTTCTCGTCAGTTTCATCCTCAATCTCATCACCACCTCCTTTTTCTATTCCGATTGTCTCCCCACCACTCCCACCCTTATCCTCTCCCCACACAAAAACCCTACCTTCCATCTTATCTCCCACCCCAACTCCTCCTGTTCAAACCCCCTTCTCTCTTCTCTTACCTAAAAACAATACCAATGTGACCAGACCTATAATTACCATAAATGATCATTCTATGTGGACTCGGTCCAAGGCTGGCATCTTCAAACCAAGGGTTCTATCTGCTGAATCATCTGTCGAACCCACAACCTTTCTCCAAACTTTAAAATGTCTCCTTTGGATGGTCGCTATGCATGATGAAATCTCGGCCATTCACAAGAACAATACTTGGAAGCTTGTTTCCTTACGACAATGTGCTAAAGTTATTGGCTGTAAGTGGGTCTTCAAACTCAAACTAAATTTCGATAGCTCCGTCAGCCGCTATAAGGCCCGATTAGTGGCCAAAGGTATGATCAGACAGAGGGCATTCACTATCACGAAACTTTCAGCCTCGTTGTTAAACCCACACAATTCGCACTACTCTATCATTGGTCATCTCCTTTAGTTAGGTGATTCGGCAACTTGATATCAGTAATGCATTCCTCCATGGTGATCTCGCAGACACTGATTTCATGCAACAACTACTAGGTTTTGTGGACCCCTCTCATCCCTCTGATGTTTGTTTGTTAAAGAAGACTCTTTATGGTCTCAAGCAATCTCCTCGAGGCTGGTACACAAAATTATACAATGCACTGTTAACTTGGGGTTTCTCAGCATCCAGATCCAATACTTCCCTGTTCATTTACAGGAAAAACTACTCAATTATATTATGTTGGTCTATGTTAACGACATCATTCTCACTGGTAACTCTCCTTCCCTCTTGGATCACTTTCTCACTTATCTAAGTTCAACATTCGTCGTTCGTGATTTAGGCCCTTTATCTTATTTCCTTGGCATTTCTGTCACAAAAATGCCAACTGGGTTAAATTTATCTCAATCTTGTTATATCATAGAACTTCTACAAAAAAGCCAACATGGGTTCCTGCAAACCGGTACTTACTCCTTTGGTCTCTAGTCCAATTCTATCAAAACACTCAGGTACTTCTCTCTCTGATGGCTCTCACTACCGTAGTATTGTTGGAAGGCTACAATATTGTTGTCTTACAAGACCAGACATTGCCTTTGTTGTGGACAATGTGTCTCAGTTTATGCATGCGTCATCTGATATTCATTGGTAGGTTGTAAAGTGGATTCTCCGTTATCTTCAAGGTACCTCGTCCCTTGGCATCTCCTTCTCGGCTTCAAATTGTCAAAATCTGACTTGTTATACGGATGCTGACTGAGTATTGTGCCCTGATGATCGCAAAAATACTAGTGGTTTTTGCATATTTCTAGGCCCCAATCTTATATCATGGTCTTCTATAAAGCAAAATGTTGTTTCTCGCTCAAGCACCGAATCCGAGTATCGCGGCATTGCTAATGGCACAGCGGAAGTTTTATGGATCAAATCTCTGCTCAAAGAAATTGGTATTCTTTCATCTATCGTTCCCATCATTTTTTGCGATAATTTGAGTGCCACGTACCTTGCCTCTAATTCGGTCCTCCACTCCAAGTCTAAACATGTTGAAATTGATTTTTATTTTGTTCGTGAAAAATGTGGCAAACAAGTTATTGGTGGTAAAATTTACTACATCTACAAATCAAATTGCCGATACTCTTACCAAGCCTCTTCCATGATCTACCTTCCTCGAATTCACGTCAAAGATCTTCGGCCTATGACCTTGCTCTTAAGAGGGGATGTTAGCATAGACTCTAGACTGGATCATTACCTTTTAGTTGTAATGATTACTCTTGTATATATGTTTTTATATTTTTCAAACTATTGTACAACTTTCAGATTGAGAATACAAAACCACTATTCATCTTCTTCCTCTTCTCTCTTCTCCTTGTGTTTCTTCTTCAATTCCTCTATTCTTCAACGTGCTATCAGAGCCAAACCTGTACGATGTGAAGACCGATTAAACATGTTAGATGTGAAGGAAAGAAAAAAAACTCATCACACTAGACGTGTGGGCAGGTGTTGTCCCACATCGACAGAATCAAAGCCAACGATCATGTATAAATATGAGGGGATTCTATCACTCCTTGAGTTAGCTTTTGGAGTGAGTTTTACTTCTCATTTTCTATCAAGAATAGCATCTATTTTTTATTGAAGGTTTTGGAAGGGCTAATATCTCATAGGTGCATGAATTCTACATTGTACAAACAGTACTTCGTTTCACATATGTACACAGTGAAAGATTCTACATGTTTTTGTGCAGCTTTATAGACCTTCCAAGTCTATCTTCTTCAATATTCAGCACAGAACTTTATGGTAGATTGCGTGCTTTCCTCATTGCTTGCCCCCCAACAGGGCCTTCTCCCCATGTAGCAGAACTTGTTATTGCGACTGCAGATTTTCAAAGAGATCTTGCTAGCTGGGGTATTAGGTGAAGTTATTTTTAAGTGAACTAATGTTTCCCTGTGGCTTTAGCAATCATCTAGTATTTTACAACTTTCTACTCCATTTTCAAATTTTTTTAACTATATTCTCGTTTCACAGTCCCGTCAAAGGTGGTGTTGATGCAAAAGAACTATTCCATTTGTATATTCTTGTGTGGATTCAGGATAAACGTCTTTCGATGCTGGAATCATGCAGATTAGACAAGGTACATTTACTAAATTGTCGGTGTTACAATTGACTACGATACTTGTTATTATAGTGATTTTCTTTTTTGGTGCAATTTTCTTAGGTGGGTGATGAAAAAAAATATCACTTCACGTTTTGGGACTTCATAGTTAACATGATTGGGCCAATGCTCTATGCCACATATAATGTCATGTGTTTTGGATGCATGCCTAGGCTTTGATGCATATAACCTCATGACTATTTGTAGGTAAAATGGTCAGGAGTTAAGACACAACACTCTACAACTCCTTTTGTTGATGAAATGTATGACCGACTAAAAGAGACGCTGAGTGACTACGAGATTATTATTTGCCGATGGCCAGAATATACTTTTGTTCTAGAACAAGTATGTTGTGACAAACTCTTCAACCTTCTACGTTTATTTTCATCTCCAATTGTTATCCAATTAGTCACACTATATATTATCCTGGTGCTATTTTGTCCGTCCTTTTTATAAACTCTTAGTTGAAAATTGGGACCAACTTTTGCAGTTTCTGTTCTCCATATTCTCCTAGATTTGATCTCAAGTAAGTACTTGGCATGAACGTGTTAGGAAATTGCTAGACAAATATAAATTTGTAAAACTGTTTTTGTAAATTTAACCTGTATAGCTTACCTAGGAATTTGAATAATGCTAGACTCTTGGAGATGTTACTATTATGAGTGCGTCTATTAGAACTAGTGATTTTATATCTGTTTGTTTAATATGGGAAATTTGAAAGACCTAATTGGGCATACTACGCATTGCAAAATTGTGATCATATTATGCTTCAGTTGTGCTCTACTTAATTCCTTCTTGTAGAAGCCTTTTCTTAAGCAATAAAAACCCATGCAATACATTTTTTTGAAGATGTAAAGTTATATATCTGAAAATCAGAGCATATAAATCTGAAAAATAAATGCATTGTATTGGTTGAATTTATTGCTTACCTTTTTCTTTATTGTTATGAAAAAGGCTGTTGCTGACGTCGAGAAAGCTACAGTGGAAGCTTTGGACCGGCAGTATGCTGATGTACTGGCACCATTGAAAGAAAATTTAACCCCTAAAAAATTTGGACTCAAATATGTCCAAAAACTTGCCAAAAGAAACGTGTGCGCTTATACAGTACCGGACGAGGTTAGTTTTAACTGCAATCTTAAGGCCCTTGTCAGTGGAAGACGTATAATATTAAAAGAAAATTATTGGCAGGAGCAACAACAAAATTTAATAAATCCAAGAAAAATATATAAATCACTTCCACCTATGACCATTGCATAATCATAAGCCAGTATCACCAACTTCCAAACGGAAGCCTCCTAATCTTAAGGGCCTTTTGCTATCAGTAAAGAAACTATTTTGAAATAGATAGAGTACATAAATGGAAGAAGAGAGTAAAGTTTTCAAATGTCGAATTTTTTCCATACTTAGGTGCTGATAGATAGTGTGTATTTTTTCTTGTTTGTTATTTTAAGTTGGGAGTTCTGTTGAATTCCATGAAGAGGATGCTTGATGTTCTCCGGCCCAAGATTGAAACTCAATTCAAGTCATGGGGATATAGCATTCCTGAAGGTGGAAATGCACTTCCAGGGGAGCGCCTCAGCGAAGTAACAGTCATGCTCAGAGCCAAATTTAGAAACTATGTTCAAGCTGTTGTTGAAAAGCTTGCAGAAAACGTAAGTATCATTTTATATTTTTGTCATAGTTTCTCAGTGATATTTTGATGCAATGATATTGACTCCCTCTATAGGTTTGTATATCATTAACAGTTTTTTCTTTGTTTTGCCTGTATGAGAGATGGCTAAGATTGATTTTGTTATTTTCCGCAGACAAAATTACAAAGTTCGACGAAACTGAAAAAGATCCTTCAAGATTCAAAGGATACTGTGGTAGAATCAGACATGCGAAGGTAGAATGCAGCCATTGAAAGAACAGTTGACAAATACAATAAATCATCTTCATACATTATTTGAGAATCACGTCTTCATAGCAATTTGTCGAGGTTATTGGGACCGAATGGGACGGGTAGTATATACTTGTGTATTATCCCCTCTTCTCCTTGTTTTTTTCTCTAATAATCTTCTTCGGTAAATATTTTTTCATAGGATGTTCTTGGCTTCTTGGAGAATCGAAAAGAGAACCGTTCGTGGTACAAAGGTTGCCGCTGTTGCTGTTTCGGTTAGTATCCTCCAACATGTTTCTAGTCATTTAAGTTTACATAGTACTAGTCGTCTAGTATTCAATTCTCTGTTTAGAATATTAAAAACATTAAAAAAATGTGAAACAAGATAGTTTCAGGACATTTTTTTTTTCACATTGTCACAGACCAAAAGAAAATTTCATCGTAAAAACAAAAAAAAAAGGGGAAAAAAAAAGATTTTGTAAACATTTGATTATGTTGTCCAATTCTCATGTTTTATCATTGGTTTGGACGATCTGCAGATCCTCGACGATACATTTGCATCGCAAATGCAACAACTCATGGGAAATTCACTGCAAGAGAAAGATGTAGAGCCACCCACTTCGGTCATGGAAGTTCGATCGATGCTATGCAAGGATGCTTCGAGTCACAAGGACAATTCGTATTACTTCTAAATCAAACTGATTTGCTTGGAAAATGGACGACAGGCTGAAGTATCTGTTTTTGGCCAAATTCCTCAGGTGATGGTGCTGCAGATTTTTGTAGAGTAAGCTACTCAATTACTTAAAGACAAACTGAATTTGCTTCATAAATATATTATACATGAAGAGGGAGGGGGAGAGAGAGAGAGATAGAGAGAGAGAGAGGTGTTTTCTCCATTAGTAGCTAACATATGTGTACATGTTTTTGAATGCCACTACTACCATTCAATTCTATTGGCTCTATAATATTTTTTTCAGATTCTGATTTTTAGAAACTGTCATGCTCTGTTTGAAATGAAGAAACTTGGCTGTTAGCTGTATCATTAGGGAGATTAGAATACAGAAGAAAGCTGTATTTTTCTGTTGATTAGAATTTGCTAATTATGGATTAAGAGAAGTTTAACAGAAATGAAGAGGAAGTGGAGCAGTAAAACGGGCTTTCGTATATTAATGCAAATGAAAAACAGAAGGGAGTGAAGAGATATGACGAGGAAGTGAGTCAGACGACACCCATGAGCCAGAGAAGTCGACCAAAATCAACACAACCGAAGCATCGACACCCAAATCTCACGCTGATTATTAACCAAGCACAGCAAGAATCCATGGATAAAACTCTCAGAAAAATAGCTAACACACCCCCAACAATGGCAGAACTAGTTTCTCGTTCAACCAATAATTCATCGTTTTCTATTTTTAAACATCTTCTCATTTCCCCATATTTATAATCCTCTTCCCTTCATCCTCACATCCTTCATTTTCAGCTTTCCTCCACAAGGACGATCGAATCCTAAGAGAAGAGGAAAGAGAAGCTGTCTCTGTCTCTCGCTGTGTTTTCTTCTTCACGCCATTGTTGTATGATCGAAGGTGTGGGTTTTCATTGTATGTCGATGATGGACTCCGCGAGGAAGTAGATACAGCGTGGGAAAAAGAAGCATCGTCTATCGATCTGGGGCTGAAACAGAGGTTAAGCATTAATGGAGGCTCAGCGGTTGAGGCAGTTGATGTTATTGTGGTCTAGAATACAAAGCTCTCGTGTAGCTCTCGTGGGTGGAAATCACACCGCCGCCAGATTCTGTACTCGCTAAATTGTATTTTGTCCCCCCCCATTTTCTTCCTTTCTCCCTCCCAATCTTTCCCTTTTTCTCTCCTGTTCCTTTTACTGTCGTCGACCGCCATTGTTGTCGAGTTTCTTCAACGTCGATTTTTGGCTTCGTGTTTTCTTTGTTTGGATTTGAAATAATGGTTATTGATCTGGTTCAAGGCTTCCGATCAGCCATCGCCGGTGGCAAATGCAAAAAACTCCCTGCCGGCGGGCTGATTTTTTACTCCGACCAGCCAAAGAATTTGATGGTTCGGGTTCCTAATTCACGAGCATTGAAGCTTCTTGCTCGTCTTGTGATTTTGGCTTTGTTTATCGTATCTTTCCCCTGGTTAGGATCTATTCTGAGTGGATCCTCGATAGCTTCCAACCGTTTTGATTTTGGCGATTCTACTTACGCTGTGAATCTCGAGCTCTTGCCGTTGCTTTTACATGATTTGTCCAACGAAGGTCTTCTCAAACTGGGAGAGAAAGCCATTTTTGTCAGTAGTTCTCGTAGCGACGAGGTTATCTTCAGGTCTCAGAAAATGGATTACAATCTGGTCGACTTTATCGCCATTGATGACGTAGAGCGTCAAAGAGAAGTACCAAATGAAGCTCTAGACTTCGTTTTCACGCACAACTTTCCGGCAGCGACGGATTTTATCGACCGAGCTCTCAAAGTAGGCGGTATCGTTGCCGTAGAAATTACCGACGAAGAGAATAATAATCTGATGCCGGCGTTTCACCGTCCTGCGAATTATCAACTCGAGTATCTTAAGCGATTCGGATCTACTGTAATGGCGATGAGAAAAACAGGTCAGACTGAGATTAAATCGACCACAAAGAGCCGTCGGCTTTGCGGGTTCGCCGGAGAAGCAAATAAGGAAGCTCTGAACAAATTGGAAGACGTCCTTCTAGAGCCTCCGAGAGCAGCGTCAGGAAAATCCCGGAGATATTTCAAGAGAACCCGGTACCTCCCCGACTTAACTGGAGACTCGCTGGAAAGCTACCCCCGGCGAGTTTTCATCGACGTGGGTCTGCCGGAGAAGGATACCGAAAGTGCAACTGGCTGGTTTAAGAAAAACTACCCGACGAGGAATATGAAGTTCGAGATGTACGAGATAGAAACGCTGACGGAAGAGTCGGTGGAGGCGGCGTCGTCAGGGCGGAAAGAGGTCCCGCAGATGGAGATGTCGGACTGGCTGAGGAAGAATGTGAAGGAAGAGGAGTACGTGGTGGTGAAGGCGGAGGCAGAAGTGGTGGAGGAGATGGTGAAGAGCAAGGCGATACGACTTGTCGACGAGCTTTTCTTGGATTGTAAACCTCAAGGACGACGTGTAGGATCAGCTGGATCAAACAGAAGCGGCGGCAGACCTTACTGGGAATGCTTAGCACTTTATGGACGTCTCAGAGACGAAGGTGTTGCAGTGCATCAATGGTGGATCTGAGAGTGATAGAGAGAGAGAGAGAAAGAGTAAGAGAGAGAGAGAGGTTGAAAATGTACTAATATTATTATTCGTTATTCATTTTTCTACTTTGTCGGGTTTCATGATGTGTCTGAAAACTATTATGATTTTATTAATTCTAATTTTAAATATTAAATAAATACTCGTATTATTTCTCAATTACAGCAATTTAAGTAAAAGGTGATTGGTTAATTAAGTTTGGTTTGATAAGGTACAGTATTGGGAGAATGTTTGATGCCTAATTTTATATAATAATGTATAGGCATTTAATACGAGTGTGACAGCATTATTTATATATTAAATTAAAATAATATTTGTAATTAAACATTAGCCCTCTATTTTCCAATGTCATTGGGTCCAAAGACTACTCATTTTCTAACCCTTTACTTACTCCAATTTAGAAATTAGAACACAACGACCCACAAATGTTCCGGTCTAGAGGTGAGCAAGAACCGACTAGAATAGAGAATCGGATCAGAACCGACACATTTGGTCCCGTTCGAGTCAGTTTTGAGAAAATAATAAACAGGATTCGGTTCAATTTATGGCTAAAGAAATTAACTAATTGTAAATTACAAGTTATTCAAAAGAAAATAAACCGGGAAATATTTAAAAATTGAGGAGTCCGGTCGAATATTTTTAAAAGCGCAGTATTCACGTAATGTCATGTTCCCGACCAATGGATTTCTTTCTTTATTAAATGAATTAAAATATTCCTTAATTTAGTATTTTCGTCAAAGTCTGCTTCTTTGTTTTACTTTTCTCGGAAGACAGGAAGAGCCCTAAATTCTCGATCTGTGCGACAATTATGTCTTTGGTTTCTCTTTGATCAATCCTAGGAATTCCTCACGCCATCTCTGGCTAACTTCTTCTTCTTGTTTTTCCTGTTTTCCTCAACTCTAATTTTCTGTTTTCTGCTCTGCGATATCTTCAATTTTCTTCCTATTTTCTCTCTTTTTGTTGACAGTCTCTTTGCGATCTTATGCCTGTGTCGGCAATGGCTTTGGTTCATTGAGTTCTTTATGCGTTGTTGGTGCCACAACCGCCATCGTTGGCCCGGCCGTCGTCGGAATAGCCGAATCTATGTGTGGTGGTGAGGTTTGGAGCAGAATTTTTTGTGCTTTTTTCGAATGTTTTCTTCGCACGGAAGAATAAATGCTTTTTATCGGTGATCGAGGGTTTCAAATTCTGGTTCTTGCGGCCTATCTGATATTTCCGGTGATCGGATTAATTATTCGGTGGAAATGGAATATTGCCGTGGCAAAGAAGAAAGAGATCGAGCGTCTGATAGTTTTGGCGTCAGAGGAGTCCGCAAGGGCAGAGTTTGAAACCTCCTATGGCTATTCAGCCCCTTTGATTGTTAATGGTTTCCAATGCGCTGTCTGTTACAGCCCTACAACTACGCGGTGCGCCCGATGCAAAGCCATTAGATACTGGTACGCAAGTTTCTAACTTGGTAACCAAATAGTTTACTTGTTTTGTCTACTACCATATATATCTGCTAATACGTACTTCTGATAGCCCGTATGTCCTTCATTTGATTGTTTCCTTAATTTTTTTTTGTTCCCTTTTATGTTGATATGAAGTGTGTGGTAATTAAAATGGACCTTTGTGGTATTATCAAGTAGGATAAGCTGTAGTCGTTCCTCGTGAGTGATCTTAGGCTTGGTGTCACATTTCAAACAGTGTTATTGTTATTTAAGATTGTGAATATGATTAACGAAACATATTAGAGTAGGATTTTATGGTACTCAACATTTTCTATTTTTCTCATTCATAGTATCTTTTTATTTTGTGGGTGGTTGGGATAGTTCTGGCAAGTGCCAAATTATTCATTGGCGGCAAGGCCACAGGGAACAATGCTACCCTCCCAGTGAAGGAGATCAAGATTTTGAGACGGGAAGTGAATGTAAGCGGGTGAATATTCAAGACCACAATGAAGCTCTTGGCAGCAATTCTGACAGGGATGATGTACAATCTATAAAATCAAGACCCGTACTATCTAGCATTGCTCACAGCAATGACACTTCAAAAGAGGATGATTTTGATGCAGATAAACAAAGCAAAACCTCTTTTGAGTCTCTTCTTACCTCAGTTTCTGGCTTTGAATCAACAAAAAGCAGTGAACTATGTGATGATCTTCATAATAATCAAAGTACTCTGTCTGAAGCTGAGAAATCTGTTTCAGCCATTGACATTGATGAAGCTACTTCTGGAGTAACAGGGTCAGATCTAACCAGGCCCTTATCACCCAAGTTTGCTAGATTGGTCCATTCCATTGATAAGTTTGGAAAATCTGATCAACCAAATCAACTTAAACACGGTGATAAGGATGAAGAAGGTCAGGCTGCTGTGATTAATTATTCTAGTTCAAGCAACAAGCATGAAGACCCAGTCACTGATCCTTGTATATCAGACTCTGGTTTTTGGAAAAGTGCCCTTGACTCTAGCAACATGATGTCATCTGACTCTTGTGATGCTTCTGGTACTTCTAATGTTGATGAAGTTGAAAACAGCATGTTATCTGATACTGAATCCTTATCTTTTTCGTCCAATTTAACTGGTAGCTCTCAGTCATATGCTAGTAACTCTGGGGCTGTTAAGCTGTCTGATATGTCGGTCGATGCTCATGCAGTTGCTTCCACTGTCAACAAATCTACTGAACGAGAGGTCTCTTCTGCTAAAAACATGGTTCATTTTTCAGATTTCAGAACGTCTACTGTGGTCAATGGTGATGATTCTATTTTGAAGAATTCAAAAATAAATGGATCAAGGAATGAAAAATCCAGTCAGCTTGTTAATGACTCTGGGAGTTCTACTTCATATGCTATGAAATCAAAAGATATTGAGCACTTCCTCTCAGGATCTGCCGATGTTTGTTTACCTTTGAATATTAGCAGACTGGCAGTTTCCAAGGAGTCAACAGAAGCTAATTCCACGCAGAGAAGGGGTTCCCCAGGTTCCAAGCAGATTACAAGTTCTTTTCCAAAAGCAACGAATGATTTAAAAACATCTGCAAAGGAAGTTGTTACGAAACTGGGAGGATCTAACTTGTCAAAGCCTCATTATCTAAGCATTGTCAGTGAGATTGTAGAAGTGACAGTATTTTCTTTAAATTGGATATTTTGTTGCAAATGGCATTTCTCACCTGCAATGAAATAATACTCTAGTTTTATTGCAGGGGATTTTTTCATATGAGTTGTTTGTTAAGCTTTATCATTGGAACAAGGTGGAACTGCGGCCATCTGGGCTTATTAACTGCGGAAACAGGTAATAAGGAAAATATGTGGGTATTTTATATAATTTAAACTTTATAAATTCGTGATACGTTGTATGTATCTTACATGTTTCTGGTTAAATCTTAAAGTATCTGCTTAAGTCATGCACATGAAACTATACAGTATTATACGTTTTTATGCTTTGAACTGCTTACAATTAATGATGCTTTCGGAAAGTCTTGTCATAAATCAGGAGAAATTTGATTTTGGAAGTTATTTAATTTTTAAAAAAAGGCAGTTCTTGTGCAAGTATTATAAACAAATGTGCTCAAAATTAAAAATGACGTACTAAAAATCCATTCCAGCATTATGCTTATAATAGCAAAAAAAATAAGCTAAACCATTTTGAGAATGTCTATGGTCCTTCGGGACATCCCGGAAAAAGGGAATGTTAGAATGTCTGTGAATGCAGTCATTAGTTTTCTATTTATACTTGTGGCTTTCATATAAGTAAGATTTTTCCACTTCGTGAACTTGAATTTCTTGTAGCTTCATTAAAATTCTTTCTGTGTATATTTATAACAAGGTAGGAATCATACGGTGGGCCTCAATAATTACATGCTTTCTACCTTTATGCAGTCTTCTGTGCAGCAAGTACCGTTGCAATGAATTAGTGACCTAAGGAGTGAGGAATAGATTAATTTTTATGTCGAGATTTTGTAGAATTAGTTGAAAATTCTTATTTGTACTAAAATTCAAGTTATTGGCATCACTTTGATCAAATGCGTAAGCATGTGGGACATTTTCATTTTTCTGGTCCATCAGAGGTGCTGTGGTACAAAAGTAAATGCACTTGTTATCCAGTATTTACCTTTGGCAGTTGGGTGACGATCAACCCTTTAAATGGGGGCATTTAAATGCATTTTTATTGTGAAGCTATCACTTGCTGTACTCCCAATATAGCTTTCTGGATCCATAAATTTCAACATTTATTTTGATGTTCAGAAAATAAACTACTTGCCGATATAATATATTCTTTTTTCTGCTAAAAATAGAGAAATTGTTCCTTGCAGTTGTTATGCCAACGTTGTGCTCCAGTGTCTGACATTCACTCCCCCGTTGACTTCTTATTTTCTTCAAGGACTGCATTCTAAATCTTGTAAGTTTCAGATCATGGTCTTTGTTGTGGAGATATTTGCTATTGCCCTGTGTAATTGAAGAATTCTTTTCACAATTTTGTATGTGTCTAGGTTTAAAGAAAGAATGGTGTTTCGCTTGCGAGTTTGAAAGTTTAATTTTGAACGGAGAAGGAAGGGAGATCCCCACTCTCTCCAATTAGTATAATTTCTCAACTACGAAATATTGGAATTCAACTTGGGAATGGAAGGGAAGAAGATGCACATGAATTTCTCAGGTGTGATAACCTCACATTCTGTGTCAACTAAGTATCGTTTCCTCCAAACTTTTATTGAACGTTGATTGTAATGATCAAATTTTACAGGTGCACTATTGAGGTGATGCAAACTGCATTCCTTAAGGAGGCTGGATTATCTGGGTCTGGATCTTGGGAAGAAGAAACTACTTTAATGGGCCTGACCTTTGGAGGGTACCTCCTATCCAAGGTAATATATGGTGTACAAACAGTTATAATGATCTGAAATCTTTATCTTTCCCAGATTTCCCCCCATAGGATGGATCTCTTAGAATTTCATTGAATGTAAATAGAGAAAATGTTTGGTTACTACGAACAGACATTATGAATTCTGATATTTTTCTTGTTCAGATAAAATGCACGAGGTGCAAAGGCAAGTCAGAGCGGCAGGAAAGGATGATGGATCTTACTGTTGAAATAGATGGGGATGTTGGGACATTAGATCAGGCTCTTAGAAGATTTACAAGATCTGAAATTTTGGACGGTGATAACAAGTACCAATGCAGCAGGTAGGGCAGCTTGCTATGTTCTGCAGATGTCATTTTGAAAATACTGGGTTTTACATTAAGTTCTCTGTCCTTTTCTTTATCATCAAGATTTGTTTACCTGATGTTATCGATGTTGGTCAGCTGCAAGTCTTATGTGAGGGCAAAAAAGAAGTTGAAAATTCAAGAAGCTCCCAACGTTCTTACAATTGTTCTGAAGAGATTTCAGGTAAATCTTCAGATGAAGACATACTATTTACTTGATTTACTTAAGTTAGTTTGCCATAGACATAATGTTTATGCTTTCACAGTCTGGTAAATATGGGAAGCTCAACAAATCAGTTCAGTTTCCAGAGGTATTAAACATGGCACCGTTTGTGAGTGGAACAAGTGATAAGTCCCCTATTTACATGCTTTACGGAGTGATCGTTCACTTGGACGTCATGAATGCTTCGTTTTCCGGCCACTATGTGTGCTATGTGAAGAACGTGCAAAACAAGTGGTTTAAGCTCGACGACAGTACAGTTAGTTGTCCATATTTTTTTAATTATGTTTATTCAGAGTTTCATTTTGGTCAATATTTATCTCTACTTGTCATCGCTTCTTGTTTTGGTGTCCTTATAATTTGTGGTTTTATGGTTTGTCGGGTAGGTAACAACTGTGGAAACTGAAAAGGTATTAGGAGTAGGAGCGTATATGCTTTTCTATTCAAGGTAAGATATTGCACGAGCTGTAGATCCTTGTTTTGATTTACGGTTTGGTTCCACCCTTCTGCCTGACTAATCAGCAACCTTTCAGGTGCTCACCGAGGGCCCCAAAATTGATCAGGAACAGAATCATTACTCAAGATTCCAAAGCCAAATCCACTCCATCAGCGAAAGATGGAAAAAACCCTCCATTGATGGAGAAAACTGCATCTAGAAGTTCTAGATCTCGATTTTTTCATCCATTGCATCCTTCCTATCCTTCTCCGCATATCAATTCCTTTTACAGGAAGTACCATCAACTCCAACGGATTTTATCAGAGGACCTGTCGAGTGACGATTCTTCACTCTTCAGCTTCAACTCCGACGATGGTTCTTGCAGTACTGATAGCACCCGCGGGTCCACCAGTGCCGATGATTTTCCAGATTACAGTTACGGACGACCTTTTTCAGATTTTGACTTTACTTCCTCCTCCTCGGCATCCTCCTCTCCCATGTACTCAATACATTCACCGTTGGCCAATTCGGACCAGTGTGTGCCCACTTGTCCAGACACGACTGGCATCCAATTCCAGCCTTCAGATCGGAGAAGCGGTAAAGATGGGAGCTCCAAAGTTGAGGATTTCGGTGGGGATGGCAGGCCAGCTTTTTTGCAATCTGACACAAGTAGAAACTGTAGAAATATTGTGAGTAAGAGTAGTAGTTTTAGGCAGACGGAGTCTGATAGTTTAGGATTTAAGTGTTTAAATGATGTAAATTTGCGTATTTCCACTCGCAGTTCAACCGAAAAGAGGATTGTCTAAGTATTCGATATTGTTATATGTAGAGTTAGAGAATGTTGAATAAAATTTTGAAGGTCTGTATTTTTTCTACTTTGAATATCTTTATCATACGAATGAGGTTGGAAACGAAGAGGTTGTTGTGTTTGAAGAATGGATAAAGCAGCAATCAATGCAAGAAAGTCAAGAGCCAACTAAAATTCAACGCGAAACGACCAACACCAAGAAAAACACTGCTTCTTCGTCCAACCATTTTAAAGTATGTAGGCTTCTTCAATTTACAAACCCTTTTCAAATTTGCTTCCATAGATTTCGATGGAAAAATACCCACTTTCTGGTCTTTCTTCTTCGCATTTGAACTGGGGTCATGGCTCCATGATTCTGCTTCGTACGCCTTTTTTTTCAATACCCAAATTATCTTCTTTCTTTTCTTCCATGTTTTTCCACGAGTAAACAAGACAAGTCATAATAAACAAAGGAAAAGTAATGTTTAAAGTCAAGCCGCCAGATCACTACTAGATCCCTTGGGTTTCGGAGGTGTTCCAGCAAAGTTTCAGCATTTACGGACCACGGAAATGGCTGCTTGTCTGGCATTATGATCCGTCTCTCTCTCTCTCTGTCTCTGTCTCTGTCTCTCTCTCTCTCTCTACCATAGTTAAGTTCACATAGAAAGCTTTCGACAAAAATCAATCTTAGCAAATTAGTTTTCCATCTGCATGCAGAAAGATGCACAGCCGAAGGATCTTCTTCATTGTGATTTGTGATGGTTATGTTAAAACTAGTTGTTCATAGAATGAAAAGCTCAGCCGAAAGATATTCTGTCGTCAAGCAAGAAGGCAGGCCTGCATTAATCAGCAGAACAAAAAAACACTGAAATCTAAATCATATCTTCAACATCATCACTCTCTTGTTCTACTTTTTACTTCTGACGCTCCTTGTCTTCGCCATTTTATGTGAATTATTATCATTCACATGTAGCTGCCATGGAAGCAGCTTCTACAAGATATCTAAAAAAGGAGGTAGACTAACGTGAATTTGGAGTAACTTAACAGTTTGGTAGGCGATGACTAAGAAAACAGTAAAATGATAATGGTAAAAACATATAAATTGTAAGTAAAATTGTTGATTGTATCGTGGATGTGTACTTAATCATGTGTAAAAAGCTAAAACTAATAATTATAAATCCACGGCTAGATCTTGAAGATCTCGTCCGACCATATAAGTCATATCAATCAGGCAGCCGAAATATTGGATTCAATGTACTCGAACTGTTTCACAACCTCTCTGTCTTCCTTATATTTCCCAGATCGGATTTATCTTCTGACGTGATAAGTCAAAAATTATGAAAAAAATCATAAGCTGTATTTACTCAGCTTATTCCAAGTCGCTATATGCAATGATTTGACAGTGTTTCAGATCCAAACCAGCAACCAGACATGAAATCTCACGTCTGAAAATCAAAATCTGACTGAAGACGCTGTCATCCACGGTGGTGCTGCCTCTTCTGTTTATTAAATATATCTGCATGGATTTTCTGATCTCATCTTCTATTTTCTTTTTCTTTTTTTTTTGAACTAAAGCTATGGTTGGTTTTCAGATTTCATTCAATGATTACATTAAAGTCTACAAATAATGAAAAACATTAAAGTTGCCCTCGTCTAAATTATGGTATTTTTAGATCAACTATAAAAATTAACTAAAGAGTAATATGGAAATTATCATCTTAACGCGCCATTGAACTTAGCTTCCTCAGGAAACTCCATTGATTCATCTCTTGCAGTTGATGACTTTGATGATAAGTTTGAGCTGGGAGAAAAAGTTAAAAAAACACCAATCAGGTATCGACTCATCGACATGTCCGTGTACTACAAGTATTTAAAATGAAGTCCTAATTATTATCGTTCTGTAGACTTGTTGATGATAGACTGCTTGACCGAAGGCTTTTGGAGGGCAAGTTGGAAGAGAATAAATGAAAAAGTAGCAAAAGATATGAACGATGCAAGTGGGTGGACTGAGGAGAGAGATTTGTTTCTATCTCTATACTCATTGCCTGCTTCTTGTTCTCGATACAGATCAGTTCCAAGAGAACTTCAATACCCTAAACTCTGACTAGCAACGCAAAACATACTGTGAAACCCAAAAAACAATATAAATAACAAAAATATATGCATATGTTGTTAGTGAGAGAAAGTCTGTACTTAGTGAGAGAGTAAGGAGAGATAGAGACTCTGCAAAGTACAGAAATCAGATGAGACAGAAGTGAATAGAGGAAGATATAAAAGCGACGAAAGGTTAAGAGAGCATACAAGAATCTGATAGATAAAGCCTCTCTCTCTCTCTAGAAAAGAAGAGAGGCCACGTTCTGCCCTCGGCGGGGCAGAGGCCTCTTTATCTAAATCAAGAAGCTAAAGAGTGAACCACCACCCCCATTAAAACTCTGCATCGTCTCATCACAGATCTGCACTTTCAGAACTAGATATGCTCAGAAAGTTTCGAACTTCGAAGCGCCCTCAATCTGAAAATTAAATCATCTTCTTGGAATTTATATTTTTATTAAACCCTCCGAACTGATAATAAAAAAATATCTATCGTGCAAAACAGCGTCGTAATGGTGGTCTTTCGTGAAACTGGAAACTGAAACTAATATATGTTTGACAAATTCTAACCAAAAATAATTTCTTTCTCAAAAAAAAAAAGATTCTAAATTTTGGATCAAGAAACAAGATTCGCAGGAAAAAAAAAAGAAACTGGAAAAAAACTTATCGGCTAGAATCGCCGTGGAATGGTGGTCTTGCGGTGGGAGCCCAAACAACATTGGAAGAAACGTGACTACTACCATACATAAGCATGCCGCATGATTGCGCCGGAGCGTGACCGCCACTATCTCCGGCATCGGAGCCTGGAGAAGAGTTTTTCTCACCGCCCCTTGCATCGGCCGAGTTCCCGGCCACGCCTTCGTCCGGGAGTCGGTGATAAGACGGATTATTGAACGAAGAGGCTATCACAAACACCGTTCCATCGGCGATCAATTCTCCACAGACTAAACCCCCGAAGATATGGCCGTGAGTACCAGCCAGATAGATAACGAAGCCATTGGGAACCGAGAAGGCGGTCGAATTGGGGAGAAAGGTCGCGCTGATGGAGATGATATCAAACCGACCAGGAAACATCATTGGCGCTCCTGTAGAGGGCCGAATAGTGACATCAGAAACAGTACCGGAGCCACTGAGAACCTGTAAGCCCTATGTTTTTTCGGCAACAAAAGCCAGCAATGGCTCCGATGACATCGTTACCTCCGGTAACTTCGAGAATATAAGAGCTCATCGAAGGCTCTGGGTCGGGAGCAACAGTAGCAGCCGGTTTGGGCTTGTTCTTTCGAGCCAGGAGGGCGACCCCTGGGTCGTTTGAGGACTTCAATGGTAGCGCCGTCGGCAGAGCTTGGGTCGGCGGGCTTCTTGGACGGTGTACGAGTGGCGGGGCATGATCTTTCGCCTCCTTCTTCTGGGTTCTGACATTCTCTTGCAGAGAGTTGAAAGGGGTGAGAAAAGGGGACGAAGGATTGAGGTTGAGGATTATGATGCTTGGAGAACATGGCGCTAGGTTCGCCCTCGGGCTCTGCATAATCTCCCTGCATGCTTCCTTGTGCGTATAATACAATTTCCTTTTCTTCTAGACGTCGCCGTTGACTGGTAGGTTTTGTTTTTGGATGTGAACTCAGGATTGAATTTGGAAATTATATATATCAGAGAGAGAGAGAGAGTAGGAGACTAATGGCGCTGGTGTTGGATGTATTGTGCAGGGCCCCACCTTTTCATTCTTATAACAGTAAGAGGGGGGAGAGAGAGAGATAGAGAGAGAGAGAGAGAGAGAGGCGTAGTCAAGAATAATAAACTTATCCTCAAAAAAATAGTAATAAATCAAACTATTTTAATTTTGGGTAAAGTACAATTTGGCCTCTACAACTAGGTGAAATGATCAATTTATACCGTAAATTTGAATAATAGGCAAGAACAACCTTAATATATTGATAATAGTCAATATGACCCCTACCGTCATAATTTTCGTTAAAAAATAATGTTTTTTTACTTGTTCATTTTTTTTTTCGAAATTCCCCTCACTGGACCGAACCGGCTAATTGCACTTTAATTTTTTTTATTTTAATTATATTCCTCTGTCTTTTTTTTTTCCAAGAAATAGAATTAAAAAAAAATCAGAGTAAAATTAGCCGAATCGATCTGGTCCGGTTCGGTCCAGTGAGAGACATTTCAGGAAAAAAAAATGAACAAGTGAAAAAATGTTACTTTTTGATGGAAAATATAACGATATGGGCCATATTGCCTATTATCAATACATTAAAAAAAAAAAAAAAAAAAAAAAAAAAAAAAAAAAAAAAAAAAAAAAAAAAAAAAAAAAAAAAAAAAAAAAAAAAAAAAAAAAAAAAAAAAAAAAAAAAAAAAAAAAAAAAAAAAAAAAAAAAAAAAAAAAAAAAAAAAAAAAAAAAAAAAAAAAAAAAAAAAAAAAAAAAAAAAAAAAAAAAAAAAAAAAAAAAAAAAAAAAAAAAAAAAAAAAAAAAAAAAAAAAAAAAAAAAAAAAAAAAAAAAAAAAAAAAAAAAAAAAAAAAAAAAAAAAAAAAAAAAAAAAAAAAAAAAAAAAAAAAAAAAAAAAAAAAAAAAAAAAAAAAAAAAAAAAAAAAAAAAAAAAAAAAAAAAAAAAAAAAAAAAAAAAAAAAAAAAAAAAAAAAAAAAAAAAAAAAAAAAAAAAAAAAAAAAAAAAAAAAAAAAAAAAAAAAAAAAAAAAAAAAAAAAAAAAAAAAAAAAAAAAAAAAAAAAAAAAAAAAAAAAAAAAAAAAAAAAAAAGGTTGTTCTTGCCTATTATTTAAGTTGACGGTGTAAATTGTCTATTTCACCTAGTTGTAGGGGCCAAATTGTACTTGACCCTTTAATTTTTAACTTTTTAAATCAAACCATTATAATGTTCATCCCCTTTTCAAAATAAATTTCTATATTTTCTTCTAATTTAAACTTATTATATTTTCTTCTATATTTTCCTATGAATTTTGCCTTTTTCAGAGTAGCTTGGCGGATGGTCGAGCACTAGAGGCTTGAAAGACCAGCCTACATGCTTTAGAAGCACAATCATCCCACTGAAAAGAGACCCAAGCCTTGACCTGGACTTTTGTCCTCAAAACCCAACTTAAAGAAATCTTGTCATAAAATGGAACATGAATTAGCAAGTTAATAAACAACCTTAAAGAAATCTACCAAAAAATGTCAACCAGCCTCAGGATTAAGAAGACTGTGTCAAGTAACTGGGACTGTCTATTTCTTCTACTAGAGTTAAAAACATCCCTACTCGGTTTGATCTATTACAATCAGCAGCCCAATTATGCCGGAAGTGGTTTTATTAATGTGGTTTAAGGAAGATTTCACTGTTTCCTAACATTTAAGCTTGGGGGTTGGAGAAGGGAGCCGCAATTATCTATCTAATCAAAGCTTTGTAACAAAGAAAGTTATGATGGTGGCATGCATGCTGTCAACATAAGAACATTTCATATGTAATAGCTTAATCACATCTTCATCTTTTCTTAATCTCTGCTATTAGATCATAAGAATATGTATAGCTGAACAGTTGACAAAACTTATAGTTTAAGATTTTGACTAATTATTTATTCTCAGTGAAAATATCCTATCAATGAACAAATGACCATTTACAACAGTCTCATGACAATTTCATCAGATTTGCAAGGATAAATGAAGAGCACAAGAAATCAATAAAACAATCGGTATTCAACGCAGAGAATACATCTCATTCATAGTTAACATATAGTCAAGTTATAACGCTTTGAGATTCAGATGTAGATCACAAGGAGACAGCTTCCAGATAGATGTGTGAAAACTTGCTAATCCAACATCGATGCATTTCAAAAGTTATGCAGTACGTGATAATATAAGACAGTCAAGTCAGTCATGCACCTAATTCTAGAATATAAAACAACAATTTTTCTTCCATCAGTACATCAACATCTTATAACAACAGCACACAGCATCAGCAACAACAACAGCAAGAAAAAATACTCCTACAATTTTATAGAAAATTCACCTACACTACTTGGCTGACCTTTTGCGAAGCGTTTGCTTTCTTTGATTTGATACGCACTGAGACACTCACTTCTCGGCAGAAACCTACTAACCCAGCGTAAACGCCTTTACAGGTTCAAAATCGCCATTACCATAGATCAAGCTTTAACCAAGCATGATGCATAACGTATCAGCAAGGAGTCCCGCCAGGTTCAGTTCATAGAATGTAAGACTTACCAAGATACCTACACCTAAGCCTGAATTGGAACCTTCCGCGGTCTACCCCTCTTCTTTCCAGATGGCGAACGCGCGACTGCTATGGCAGCTCCCCCCCGCTGCACCGGAAAAATCAACTGCCACTTTTCCAGCGGCCGTTTCAGCTTCCTTTTCCTTAACGGTCTCTTGCTGAGCAGGCGTAAACATAGGAGGCATCCAATTAGGAAATGTAGCTGCGGCCACTGCCGGAGACGCACTCTTCCTTCCACTCTCAGAATTTCCAATCGTATACCCCATTGGAAAGAACCCCCAGCAGCAGTAGTAGGCATCCTGGCCTGGCACTAGAGGCGGTAGAGTCGGAACCAATATTGCTTGAAAAGCCCTCTGACAATTCTGGCACCTCAAACAACATCCTTCATAAACCCCGGGGTACTCATAGAGCAAGTAACAATAAGGACACGCGGTCCAGAAGCTCGACAATTTCGCCTTGGAGTCTTGCGACTGGTTATTGTTGACATTGTCATCCACCTGCTTTTTCCCGCCGGAACGTTGGTTCCGCCGGACTGGTAACTTGCTTTGCTGGTCCGACAAATCGATCTTCGTGAAAAGGTTGAACTCCTTGTCGTAAAGATGTTTTTTGGAAGGGTCAGACAAGACAGCCCATGCATCGGCAACGATTTTAAATCCCTGATCGGCGAAGGGGAACTTATTCTTATCTGGATGAAGTAGCAGCGCGAGTCTACGGTATTGCCTCTTGATAAGATCCAGGTCATCGGACCGCCGATCAACTTGAAGGATGGAGTACCAATCATAATGGTTGTTGATGCGTTTCTCGGAAGCCAGAATCACATCCGCGATAGCTAAAATCTGATCTGAGCCATCCAAAAGGGGCTCCGTTTCCTGAGCTAAAATGGCGAAGTCTCTGGAACCTCCGAAATCGCGGGATTGTAGAAGCTTCACGGCGATTCCGAGCAATCGTTCGGCTTCGGCTATGCTAGGATTCTCCATCGCTGTTCTAGCTCCTCCTTGGCACTCAGCCCTTAAATTTTATCTAATAAATTAATAATGTACGGGCAGAATTCTTTTTTGACAAAATAAATCTCAATCTCTCACTTAACGTTATTTGATACAACGTTACATATATCATACTGACGGAATAAGCGTGATTTTCGATTGTCTCTTCTACGCATCACATCTCTGCTGCTATTATTTCAGATTCAAAGTTGAGAATTGGACAAATGATTTCTTCATTTTACGAATTGAGTTAGATGTAGAAACATGATGTCTTGTGTGCTTCTTTCTACGAGGAGCAAATCAAATCTTGACACCCCTAAATTTGCTAAACAAAATATCATTTTTTTTTCATGGCATCATGAGCTAATCAACTTGCAATAAAAACATCTTTAAAGATCACAACAAATTAATTGCATTTGAGTGTTTGAGTTTCGTCCAGGGCTAACCATCATTAAGAAGTTTTTTGTTTTTTAGTTGCTTGCTTGAATTGGATCTGACGGGCGACCTTCACCATTTTCAGATCTCTCAGTGAGGCTTTCATACTAGCAAAAATGCATTTATTTAGAATGGCTAATTCTAAAGCTCTGATAACATGGTCTATTGGCTGATTCCAAGTCTTGTAACCCAGAAATCAATCTGACTGGCGACACAATCTGCGCCTGTGGATCCGTAGGAGCTGAAATTTTTTATTGCGTTCTCTACTCCAAGAAAACTATACACGTCCTCATCAAACACGGGATTTATACTTCTTAGCTCATCCAGCTGTAAATCCTGAAGCTGGCAGCGTCTTCCGACGCAAATGGCAACACATTTGCCAACTATATCATGAGAAGTCCTAAAAGGTACCCCCTGCTTCAAAGACAAATCAAATTTAGAATGAGAATGAATCAAAGAAATGGACTTCGGGTCTCCTTTTCTAACGAAGTTAAAAATAAATACAAGGGAGAAAACAAAAATCCATCGTAGTGAATCAATATAGCTTACAAGAGCGAGCTCATTGTTTCAAATGAAGAAGACCCTTTTAGAGTACAAAACCATGATGCTTGCAACTACATAAAAGCATGATAAAATTAGACACAGCACTTTTTTTGAAAGAGCTTTTTCCCTCTCTTCTCTTGTATTTTTTTTCTATCAATATACACTGTTTCTTGTGAAAGAAAGAAAAAAGATAAAATGAGAAACAAGAAAAAGCAGCACAGGAATGAGCAAATAGTGGATGATCATCAAGGCACGAAACTCTTTTACCATTCTTGTGTATAAAGGGGATCTACACTAACGGAGTAATCCATCATCTACTTTACACGTTAGAACAACTAACTTCAAGGAAATGTTGAGACATTTCTATAGAATTGGGCAGTAAAAACAATAGTGTCATAGATATTTCTTTCCTTCACTGAGAGAATTCCGGAGCAGTAATAAATCAATAAATATCAACACAAAAGATAGTTGAATAAAACTGATCAATAGGCGTCTATTCTTGAGCAGTGAATATTAGTATGACCATGACTTCAAAAACACTCAAGATGATGATAAACTTTTCCAAAGGAGTTTAATTCTAAAGAATAATGCCAACTCATTTGAATTATGTGAAAGTGAGAGGTTACTTGCCTTCTTCACGAGATAATCTGCAAGTGTTGTCGCATCAAGATGACCTGCGGGTAATGCCCCATGTATTCTGTCTTGCATTAAAAGTAATATTTTGGGCAAACTCCGCTGACACTTCAAGCATTCCCAAAATTGTCTTTACACTGTCAAATACAGGTTCCTTGTCTTCCTGTGACAAAAGCAAAGAACTACCATCATCAAACATAATCCATGGACATTGCATAAAAATGTATACAACAGTCATGTATGCATGATACCAACCCTACAACCATCCATGTGGCATAACTGGATCAAACTGGGCTCCAAATATGAATGCCCGTGACTGAACCTGATTACAACTAGAATCATAACTCAGAAACATAAAAGCTTACTGCATAGTTCACATGAGTAAAAGCAATCATCAAAAAGTACTACCTGCAAATCCCGATTATAAGCAAGAGGCAGGCCTTTGCACAATGTCAAAACAGTCATCAAATCTCCTATGACTCTAGAAGACTTCCCACGTACCAGTTCCATTGGATCTGGATTTTTCTTTTGAGGCATTATACTACTTCCAGTAGAAACCGAGTCACTGGGTGTGATAAATCCAAACTCTTCAGAAGCCCACAACACCCATTCCTCGCCAAGCCGGGACAGATGCATTGCAGTGATAGAATTAGCAGAAAGAAACTCCAAAGCAAAATCTCGGTCTGAAACTGCATCGATACTATTAAAAATGATAAAACATGACAAGTTATTGGACCAACCAATTATATGCAAGGGAAACAGAGAAGTATATTCAGTTAACATTTATCCAACAGAAAACAAGGCCAAAAAGCCACAAACTGACGACGAAAAAGATTTAAACGCAAAGACAGCTAAACCTTTTTTGACTGTTTAACAAGGAATTGGTTGCTTTGTAGAAAGGTTTCTTAGAATCAAATTTTTCAAAACACTATTTTACTATTTCTCCCATTAAGTGCAATACTCCACCTTTAACATCCATTAAAAATTATAACAAGGAAACAAATAACCAAAAGCATACCTGTTTCTCATGGGAGCAGTAAATCCTAATGCATTAGAAGTCATAAACCTATCAATCGGAAGGCCTGTGCCAGCCAAAGCACATGCACCTAATGGGCAAAAATTTAGCCTGACTCTACAATCTAGTAAGCGACCACCATCCCGTTCAAGCTGAAAGAAAATTATGACCAAATCAACTATCGTGAAGGCTTCAGATAAGGCTATGAGCTTTTACTTAGGTTTTTCTTCATGCCAAAGACCAACATAAACAAATTTCCGAATTGTGCATAAAATGAGAAATTGATCATTAAAATCGTTTTGAGTAAATAATGCATAACTAAAACAATTAGTCCCAAAGGCAACCTAAATAATTCCATTTTATCGTCAGATAAAAATCATCTTCCTTTTACGTCATCTGAACAAAGGGCCTTCCACCACTAGAAATTGTCAAAGAAAACTATATAAGCTGCACAAACCTGTTCAACGAATGCCAATAGAAGATGCTGGAGTAAAATAGGTTGTGCCCTCTGTAAATGTGTATAACCTGGAACAATAATATCCTTGTTCTTCAATGCCACGGTAACTAATGCAACCTGGAGGTACTTAATTCGCTCCAAAATTGCATCAATTGCATCACGACACCATAACCGAAAATCAGTCAGAACTTGGTCATTTCTGCTCCTAGCAGTATGCAGTTTCTTAGCAGGTTCTCCAATCATGTCTGTAAGTGCGGCTTCTATGTTCATGTGCACATCTTCCCTATCACTTCTCCAAACAAACTCACCGTTCACAATTTGCCTCTCGATCACATCAAGACCTTCAAGAATACTGTCTCTTTCGATGACAGTCATAAGCCCCTGCACTTAAGCAGTTTAGGAAGTCAAGGCCTTTGGAGATAAAACTGCAGCCCATCTCCACTCGGCAGGAATGCAAGATAAGCTGATTTGAAATTGAAAATTTTCTTAACTAATTATAAATGCTACAAAAGTAACACAATTTGCATTGGTGAAACTAATTATACTCCCCCTCCCTTCAACAAACCTCACTTAGAGCAAGTAAAGCGGGCTGAATTTTCCCCATGACTAAGCACTAATTGAGACTAAGGAAATCATATCAGGGAGGGAAAAAAATAAAAAATAAAAGTCTGAACTATAAATTCCAAAAAGACACATCAAATCATGCATTGCTACCGCCATATTTCCTGAGTAATCAGGAACATGCAAGCAAGCGAAAAAATTCACACAATCGAAGGAAAATGATTTTGTTTCAAAAAAATAGAAATAGAAAATGAAACGATCAAAACCTGCTTTGCCAGCATAGAAGCATGAGCCCTGCTCCCCATAATATCATGCTTATAAAGCTCCTTATCAAACGATACGGACTCGGTGAAGCGTTCAACGGCATCGGTGACGCTCTGCTCAAATCGACCACCCCAGAGCTTCACCTCCTTGGCTTTGAGCTTCTCTGGAGGCAAAAAATCAGATGGAGACGGTGTCGCGTTGACTGTCTCGGCGGCACAGGCGGCCTCGAGGCTGCGCATTGCTAGGCGACCAAAAGGCAAGAACAAGCGTGAAGGTCGGGTATCAGAGCTCCCGGAAATGGAAGCGGATGCTCCGAAAGAGAAAAACGATGAAGAAGGGGAAGAACGGAAAGGTAGAGCTTCCATTTCAGACAGCTAGACTTCCTCCTACGTTCTTCTCCTTCCTTTTCCCCATTACTCTGCAAAACAAAGATAAAAATAAGATGAAATCTAAGCCGTCCGATCATCGACGGTCAATATACTCACACCACCCTTTTAATAATTTTTCTAAATTTCTTAGTTATACAGTTTTAACATTTATTACTATTAATCAAATTTAGCTAAATTTATTATCGAAATTGTTGACACTGAAAAGTGTTTGTGAAAATGATTTTTGCAAACTGTCAAAAATGATTTATAACTAATTAATTAAGAAATTGTGAAAACTGAAAACTGGTTGTGAAAAATGGTTGAAAAAAAAAAAAAAAAAAAAAAAAAAAAAAAAAAAAAAAAAAAAAAAAAAAAAAAAAAAAAAAAAAAAAAAAAAAAAAAAAAAAAAAAAAAAAAAAAAAAAAAAAAAAAAAAAAAAAAAAAAAAAAAAAAAAAAAAAAAAAAAAAAAAAAAAAAAAAAAAAAAAAAAAAAAAAAAAAAAAAAAAAAAAAAAAAAAAAAAAAAAAAAAAAAAAAAAAAAAAAAAAAAAAAAAAAAAAAAAAAAAAAAAAAAAAAAAAAAAAAAAAAAAAAAAAAAAAAAAAAAAAAAAAAAAAAAAAAAAAAAAAAAAAAAAAAAAAAAAAAAAAAAAAAAAAAAAAAAAAAAAAAAAAAAAAAAAAAAAAAAAAAAAAAAAAAAAAAAAAAAAAAAAAAAAAAAAAAAAAAAAAAAAAAAAAAAAAAAAAAAAAAAAAAAAAAAAAAAAAAAAAAAAAAAAAAAAAAAAAAAAAAAAAAAAAAAAAAAAAAAAAAAAAAAAAAAAAAAAAAAAAAAAAAAAAAAAAAAAAAAAAAAAAAAAAAAAAAAAAAAAAAAAAAAAAAAAAAAAAAAAAAAAAAAAAAAAAAAAAAAAAAAAAAAAAAAAAAAAAAAAAAAAAAAAAAAAAAAAAAAAAAAAAAAAAAAAAAAAAAAAAAAAAAAAAAAAAAAAAAAAAAAAAAAAAAAAAAAAAAAAAAAAAAAAAAAAAAAAAAAAAAAAAAAAAAAAAAAAAAAAAAAAAAAAAAAAAAAAAAAAAAAAAAAAAAAAAAAAAAAAAAAAAAAAAAAAAAAAAAAAAAAAAAAAAAAAAAAAAAAAAAAAAAAAAAAAAAAAAAAAAAAAAAAAAAAAAAAAAAAAAAAAAAAAAAAAAAAAAAAAAAAAAAAAAAAAAAAAAAAAAAAAAAAAAAAAAAAAAAAAAAAAAAAAAAAAAAAAAAAAAAAAAAAAAAAAAAAAAAAAAAAAAAAAAAAAAAAAAAAAAAAAAAAAAAAAAAAAAAAAAAAAAAAAAAAAAAAAATTAATAATTTTTCTAATTTCTTAGTTATACAGTTTTAACATTTATTACTATTAATCAAATTTAGCTAAATTTATTATCGAAATTGTTGACACTGAAAAGTGTTTGTGAAAATGATTTTTGCAAACTGTGAAAAATGATTTATAACTAATTAATTAAGAAATTGTGAAAACTGAAAACTGGTTGTGAAAAATGGTTTGGATTGGATTGTTGAGAACAAAAGTAACCCAACATGGCCTTATTAAGGCAAGGAGTATACGGTGGGTGCAGGGCAGGCATGATCCTTGGGTTTTCATAAGGTAAGCTGACCTGTCAATAAACCAAGGTCCAAGGATTTGAAACGTGGTTACCCGGATCCAGTTTTTCAGACCATCACTCCCCGATAAACATGGAGCCAAATCCTCTCCTCCATTTCTGCACCTTCAACTCAGTCTTCTTCCTTCAACCCTATGTCGTCTCTCTGATGGCTTCCGTCTCTTTTCTTCATTTCTAGAGAGAGAGAGTGTGTGTGTGTGTGAGAAATAGAAGATGTTGCAGAGAGCAGCAAGCAATGCTTACTCATGGTGGTGGGCTCGCCACATCAGGACGAAGCAGTCTAATGGCTGGAACAAAATCTTCATGGTATGATTTATCATCCTCCTCTGATTTCTCTGATTTTTACGTCCGTCTTCTTCACACCAGTATGTTCTTGCTCTGTAAATCAGTTACTCTAATCAGGCCTTTTCTGATCTTCAGAAAGTATTTTTCAATATTTGTTCAAACGTAGTATTTTTCAATATTTAGTTTATTTACTCCTACTTGCTGAAAATGCAGACATGGAGGAGAAGGTAAATAGCATGCTGAAAATCATCGACGAAGATGGCGATTCCTTTGCAAAGAGGGCTGAAATGTATTACAGAAAGAGAACGGTACTCGTTGGGCATGTCGAAGAGTCTTTCCGAGCATACCGAGCTTTAGCTGAGCGATACGATCACCTTTCAAAGGAGCTTCAAAGCGCAAATCGAACGATCGCATCCGTATTTCCTGAACGAGTTCAGTATTCGATCGACGATGATATCAAAGATGAAGAGAATCTAACCGAGTCTTCCTGTTCTTCATTCAAATCAGAAGAAACCGCCATTGATTTGCCGGACGGTGATAAACCAGGTATTCCCAGAGTTCCAAAGCTTCCCGACAAAGGGTATTTCAGGACTTCGTCCATTTTAAGGAAGGCACCGATGAAAAATACTACAAGCTCTGCGAAATCAGGTGCGATTCCGAAATCAGAGCTCAGTAAAAGCTAGGCGGTAGAAGAAATAGACAAGCTTCATAAAGAGATTTTGAGCCCTTCAAACCGAGAAGGAGTTTGTGAAAAGCTTGTACGAGCGTGGATGCCAGAAATTCTTGGAAATTGAAAACCAGATTACTGAGATGGAAAAGAAACCCAGTAGTTTACAGGATGAATTCGGCCTATGCACTGTCATTGAAGATGACGAAGCTCGTACCATAATGGCGGCAACAGCACTGAGATCGTGTCAGGAGACATTGATTAAGTTGAGAGAGAAAAAGGAAAAATCGGCCGATGAAGCAAGAGCAGAGTATTCTAGGATAGAGGATGTAAGAAGAAAGTTTGAAACCATAAGAGATGAATTCGTTTCAAAGAGCTTGTGAACCTAGACAAAGTCGATGAACTAGTAAATAAAGTTGCGAACCTAGAAACCGAAGTCACTTCTCAGACAGCTTCGGTAAAGCGACTGAAATCAGAGACAGATGTTCTTCATGCTCACGTCCAGAGCTTGGAAGAAACAACAGAGTGATCTAGCTGCAGGGCTCCCCTCTTAGAGTAGATTCAAACAAATTTATCAGTAAATCTCAAGATTTCAAACACCCTTTACTTTTTTTAATGATTTTCCTCACACATGCTATTTCAACTGAGACGAGAACAATTGGGATTTCAGATAACTTTTGGCTTCCATCACTTTAAGTTGGAGGAGTTCCAAGTTTCTTAAAATGAGACTGGCAAAGATTTGAAATGAAAAAGCTGCTAAGTTTTGGGCACGAACAATGACCAAGTCCAAATGAGGGCCATTGACCACAAGCAAGATGAGGAACTATTCTACTAAGCATGGACCGAGTGGGATCCTTAAACTCCGAGTAACACTTTCTACAGCAATATAATAATCTGTCTCCTATCTCATAGCAAGTTTTGGGCACGAACAATGACCAAGTCCAAATGAGGGGCGTTGACCACAAGCAAGATGAGGAACTATTGTACTAAACATGAACCAAGTGGGATCCTTACACTCCGAGTAACACTTTCTACAGCAATATAATAATCAGTTTCCTACCTAATAGCAAGTTATAATGTAGGAAATAGGAAGCGTACTTTGCAAGTCAGACTACTCGTACATTAACCTACTGCAATCTTATATAAAGGTCTATTCTCAACAGTTGTAGAGGCAAAAAAAGGTATCTTTCTAATCGAAATTGTCTCGTACAAAGCGGGTTGGATATAAAGAATTTGAGGGAATTTACCAGGAAAAATGGAGTCCAGCGTGAAGAACTGTAGATATGCCTATTCCAATGCATTGTTGTGGATATTGGCTGGTGTCATCCTACTCTCTTGCTTTCATTGGTCCTCTGAGAATAGAGGCCACCAGGAACTGAATTTCTGTGAGTTAATCTCCAGACTTCCATGACATTTGTCTTGAAAACTTGCCAAAGATTAAGAATGTGCAAATTGTTCTTGATCTATATGAAGCAAATTGATCTTGATATATATTGACTTCTACATTTGCTATGCAGATCAAGTATACGACAACTTAGCAAGACAGATTGAGGATGGCTTCGTAACTTTGATGGTGAAACTCTTCCACTTCTTTATTTCAAGATGTTTACAGTTCAGATACTTACCAGCTCTCCAGCATGCTTCCTCCATGTACATGCTATTTTGGGTACCGTTTGCTATGTCCATCTCTTCTATGTAGCTGTCTTTGTAATAAACATTACAGCAATTCAAATATATCACAAATTCTCTTACGAATGAATGAAATTGTAAAGTACAACATGTATATAATAATTTGTGTTCTTTCTTCTTCTTCTTTTCACTTTTGTACGAAGAATTGTAAATCACAAGTGTTAATAGAAGGCAAAGGAGAGGGGAAAAAACCAGCCACACGTTGATAAATTTAAAAAAAAAGTTCTTAATATAAGTACAAACAGCTTTAATGAAACATTTATATAGGCACAACACCCGAATGTTACTATAGTTCTACACCATTGAACCACTTTAATGTGGGCAGAACCTTGGCCAAAAATGATGTGAATCTCTCGTTTGAGATCACATTGCCCACAGCATCTAATTGTACCAAGCTTAGGTCCTTTAGAATAAAATAGGCTTCCCAATAGCTTGCCAGATCCCCATCATCCATGGCAAATTCACCAGGATTCCAATTAACTCCCGTAGTATGAGACAACGGCGAAGAGAAGAGATACCTGGTCTTGTCAATTGAATGCAAACCTATCTCATTGTAGGAGATATTCAAAACCTTCAATGATTTCAAAAGTCTTAATGGCTCTAGAGCTGTAAAATTACTGAGTTTATTGTTACTCAGATTTAAGTAAGAAAGAAGCTGCAAAGCCTCCAGTCCTGCGAAAAGATTCCAATATCTAACTTATTATTTTATTCTCCATACCATAAATTGTCAGCCAATTAAATAGTGCAAAAAACAATTACTTCATTCCAATCAGACAACTAAAAGGTTAGAGTTCAGTTGGTTCAATTCAATGAATGAGGGCACCTTGTCTGTGAGGGGCGTCATATTTACAAATATGAATTACAGGCCACAACCCCATATTTCAAAAATACTCCATTGTACTTGTAAACATTATGATCAAATCATATAACATGTAAGCCAAGCTTTTGCAGCTGTACTTTGTATGTGAAGTACAATTCTAAATTTAATAGAGAATAATGATGTTGATAAACGGATGAGCTCAATAAAAAGTTGTATAATATCAGTTTATGAGAGGATACTACAGCTCCGTTGAGTCTCCTAAGTAGTTTTTTTTTTTGTCTGGAAAACCTAAAGTACATAACATAAACATATATAAGAAACTGAAATCAAGTTACCTTCGATTGATTGAAGTTCATTATAGCTGAGATCTAGCATCTGGACCCACAAGTATCTCTCCACTGATCCTATACGTGATATTGATAAACCATTGAGCCTGAGACAAATAGTTGACAAAGTCGGTGTTCTGTAGCAATAGCAGTGTCTCAGTAGAGACTCCCAACTTGAGGTTACCTGATTAATAGCCAAATCATAAGAACTCTGTTTCTTAAATATCGACATAAATTCATATTTCCATCTGCCCCGGTTGCAATTTTTCTTCTTTGTTATTCCTAATCTAACTAGTATGTATATTCCTCTCTTCAATACAATTATCGTGTTTTACCTCACATTGTGAAGAGGGAAAAATGCATTGAAAGGATTACTCTAAAGATATATAATAAATCAAGATTTGAAAAGACATAATTTAACTGAACTGAAAAAAAAAAACATCCATAAAACAAAAGTTCTACTAAAGATCACCAAGTCAGATCAAGTAAAAATGGAAGTCTATAACTCAAGTATTTTACCTATTCGTATGATCTACATAAAAAATGAGGAATGTACTAGTAAATTTAGTTGACCAGATTTAACTTTTTTAGCAGAACTACAAATAAATGATTATATCACCTGTTCCAATAAAATAACGCTGTGTTCTGCTTTGTAATAGCCACGATGTGTCGGATCCATCTTTATCAAGTCATTATAAAGCTCAAGAACTTCTTGAGAATTGACTAATTTAGTAGAATGTGATGATGACATTCTCTCTTGAGCCATCAACAATCTTGCAAGTGTAAGCTTTCCAATTTTACTACAAAAGCATGAGAGAATTCATTACCATACAATGCTAAGGAAATGATAAAAACTTCAAAATTTAAAATTTTCCTATATTATAACTCGTATCTTACCAGTTATTCACTGATAATAATTCCCGGAAAAGTGCAATTTCACTGCTAATAGTCTCAGCTGCCCACTTAGAACTTGAAAGCTTGTCCTCCTTAATAGTAAGTCGATCAAGTGACATAATTGGATTTGATTCTTGGGGATGCATTTTATACAAGAAAAAATTTTCAGCCTTCCAACAGATCATCTCTCCATCCTCCCTCTTATCTGCTTTAGCTATGGCAGGCCTTACACGAACTTTGAAGGAAAATTGAGTATCATGGCTATAAAAATATCCAGTAGAAGAACAAATTCCTTGAGATTGACCAAGGCTGACTTCTACATTAATTAAATCAGAGGAACAGATACTTTGGTCAGGAAAACTCAGATGAGTAACCCACACTTTGGCCATCTTTGGGTTACTTTCTGACAGAGGCAACCATACTAGGTCTTTGTTTTTTCTGTGACATATTCAACAGAAACAGTAGACGAGTTTACACCCTCAACAGCTTGATCAAAGTATAGGATGAGAGGAAATGTTAAATCATCGGATACAAAATTGTCAAATGGACACAGATCACAATCCTTGAGACACGCATCTTTAGATATGATCACACTGCCACCGTGAGAGGGCCAAGAAGAGATAAGTCGAGGAGAATCATTTTTAACTGTTTGATCAAGAAGCCAAAGATAATGAAACCAACCACTTTGATCATCTGGATCGGTGAAAAGAGCCTGGTGTACAAGTTCAAACTCCTCACTCAACACCTCTTCTTTGTTAGAAAATCCTCTAGCCTTTTGCATACACAAAGATGACAGATGGATGCTGCAATCTAACACGTCATGTTAGCAAAACATTCTATAAAGAAAATAGAAGTGCCAATGTAAAGAATAAAGTTCTAAACACAGTAAACAATATAATTCAGGAAAACGGCCCCAATGAAGAAGTATGACATGATAGTGTATATGAGAAGAACAAATTGTTCCCCTCAACCACTATGAACTGTTAGACTTATCTCAATGACATCCCAAAAAACATTACTAAGAAAAGAAGATTACCCTTTTTTGCTCATAGCTTCTGATGTTACCAGCAATGTATCGCATAGAGGATGAAGCCGTACCTGCGATTGTGCCACGCTGAGTAATTGCTGAAGTTTGTATTTATCATATCAGCGGTATAATTTAATTCTTCCTCCTCAGACCTGTTCATCATTGCTGCTACAAATCTATCAGGACAGAAGATTTAAAAATAACATTATCAACAGTCTGAAAGAAAAGATATATCGCGTGAAGCATTATGAAGTGCATACACAAAAACCAGGAAAGGGAATGTAAGAAATCCACCTGCGATAATTCCAGGCATGGAAATTCCGAGAATCGGCGTTTTGAAACCGGTCTAGAAGCCGCAACTCATTACCAATGGAAGAATGTCCCTTACTGATGACCCATTTTCGATGGTACCATGCTCCATAGGCCTTAAAATTCTGCTTTAGTGCAGTCTCCACCTGGAAAAAGAAAAAACAGATAATTCAAACCTAGAAGACATATCCATTGCAGTTAAAAGTAAAAAAGAATCTCGGTATGAGGAAAAAAATGGTCTTCAAAAATAGCACTCTTAGTATATTCAGAGAAATCACGACAAATAAAAATTTAGCTTGACAAAGAGAAGCTTCTTCGTCCTTAATTTTACCCAAAAAAAGAACTGAACCCTACCACTCTAAGTTCATTATCGAGAACGCTCTTGATCAGATCGGGATCCGATTGGGATTGACCCAGATGCTGTTCAACGGCAAGCTTCCGGAAATTCCAAGCCGTATATAATTCCGGATTGATCTCCAAGAGCCTCGCGCTTACCTTTGTGGCTTCCTCAGTGTAACTGCACCAGTAATATGCGGTAATGCAAATGCAAAAAAAGAAACAAAAATGCATTGGGCTTGGGAGAAAAGTTAATAGAATTACGTCTTGCTATGGTGAAATGAGAGGAACTGAGCTTGTAGTGCGCGTAGACTCTCGGCTTTGGCTGCCGAAGCAGCTTCATCCTCTGGTTTTTGGGGTTTGCGAGGGCGGCCGTGCATCCCTGACGTCGGAACTTCTAGGAAATTTTTTTGCGCAGAAGATGGGAAAGAAAGTACAAAGTAGAAACGTTGAGCCTCGGCAGCAGCCCGGGCCTCACCCAATTTCTTCAAATTCGGACAAAGTGTGGACGGGCCCGCTCTCATAGAATCAGGTCCACGTGAGACCTAATCCCGACCGAGCCTGGTCCTAATTTTTTCCAGGCCCACGGGCGCCGTTTGAGGAAACACAATCCGGACCTCGTACTAAAATGACCTTTCTATCCCTCCCACAAAAAAAAAAACCAAACCGGAGTCACAACCCGTTTTACTCGAGTCACTATCATTAGGGATAGAACTTAACCGAATAAATTAACAAAAACAATTCATTATTTCTATTTTATTTAATTGCACTTACTCTTCGCAGCATATATTTGTATTATTTTATTAAATCCGTTAAAGGTAAATTAATTTATGCGTGCATTTAAAAAAAATCCACACCGTGACAATAAATGAATGTATGGAATTGAAGTTCCCATTCACCCAACTCTATAACTACTTTCCTTTTTTTGCATGGTTACATTAAGTTGAAGTACACGCTACATTTAAATCTCTTTCAATTCGCTTGTATCACATGCCCATGTTTTATGAGTTTCCTTTTAAAATCCAAGCAAAATTAAATTTGTTTAGTGTCTCGTGACTCGTGTCTCGTAATGTAACGTTATTTAGTGCTCAAAATACAAATTTGTTTATTTTGAGTCGAAACTTGCCCGTATTTACTTTTAGAATTAGTCCTTGTATAAATGTCATGGGAGGAAAAACTGAAGGCCACTCCATGTCCCTGCCTAAATAAAAGCACCGACCAATCGTGGTCCTCTGCATCTCCAACGACCAACTGCATCATCATTAAAGCCATCGAAAACAACACAACCACCAAATGAAACCAAATGTTTCAGTGCGAATTTGTACCTTATAAGATTTTGTTTTTTTTTATTAATTCATGTAAATTAGATTCGTAAAATAATAATTTAAATTAAATAAGTGTACATGTGGATGTAATGCGATAAATAAATAAATTGTAAGAAGAGTAACCTCCATTTCACTCTTTTCAATCTTAGTTAAGGTACCATGAAATAATTATTATTTTCCTTGCACATTAAAGTGAATTTAATATTTGTAGACATTTTTAAGTATTGCAAGTAGTATGTGTCGGGTAATCAATGAGCTGCACTTGGTAATGACCGTACATGTGATCTACGAAATAATATTTTGATGGTAACGTTATTAACTTTTATTTTTATTTTTTAATTTGTATTTATCATAAGACGTTAATTAATTGGTGTAACTAACATAGTAAATTATAAATAATTAAAATAAATTATTAATTACGTTAATTAATAAGATATATCTTATAAGGTAAAAATTATGATATAAACGTAGAAAGTAAGCATAAGATTATTCTATTTTAATTTATAAGTGAAAAGATATTAAATTATACGAGTTTAAGAGTAGATTAAGTAGGTCGATAAAGTTTTTCATTTAATATGCAAATTGGCAAATAGGAAAAGCAAGCAACTAAAGAAATAAAAGCATGTCACATGAAATACCCAATTTGACAAGTTTTCCAATAGTTTTAAGTGTGATTCTCATTGTTAAAGTGGCATCAACGATATGTATATATATATATATAATCATAGTGATAATATTTTTGAATTTATTTCTGTATTGCATGCCTTGTATGTTAATCTAGACTGAATAACCAGTGAAATAAATCAATTTTGACAAAAATAACACATTTTTTCCTTTATCATTTGTGCGATTAATTATAACATATCACACATGCTCATATTCCGAAACAATATAAAGAAATTTTCACCATCAAACTACTACCAGACATGATTGGGATAAAAAAACGAAGGCCCGTAATATTTTTATTGAGCAGTTAACTAGTAGAATAGTCATTTTTCAATTTAATAGTTTGAATTAACGACAGTTAACTCATAGAATAGTCGTTTTTCAAATTAATATTTTGAATTAACGACGTGACAAGACATAACAAGAAATTAATAATAATTCATTGTTGATGTGCACATTAATAATTAATGATAAAAAAAGTTTATGGATCGCTGACTTCACTAAATTTGGGTTAAGTTTAGTGGGCAAATTTGAAAGGAAACTCATCCATAAAATTGAAAATGATGACGTGTGTAGATGTAAAGTTTGTTGGCATTGAATTTTTGGCAACTTATGAAGATTTGGCAATTAATGGATATTTGACAATAAATTGATTTTTGGAAGATAGATTCTTGAAAATCTAGTTGTTGTGAACGGTCAATTATTGAAGTTGTGAATCAATGAAAGATATTACTTGGAGAACAAGTTATTTGTAAAAATTGATTTTTTGGAAAGTCGAATTTATATTTGCATACTGGATTATAGTGTGACATGGGATCACAACAATTGTGGGATCCATTCTTAATTGGTTGAGATCTATTTCTATTAAGTTGGCGGCACTTTCCTAAAACATCTCAATCGATGTCACAGAATTTTATGGGACACGGTTTCCTTATTATGTGTGATCTGTTTGGATAAAATATTTGAAGAAAGATTTGTTACAAAACATTATTAAGCATTCTTTCAACAGAATGTTAAGTGCGCGGATTATTCTTTGTTTCATAATTACGTGTGCCACGAGTTATTCTTTCTCGCCCTAACGCTTTTGCATGTGGGTTTGTTATTATTCATTCGATCGTTGATTGAATGTATACACACTCTGTTCTTGGTTGGATCTGGTGATATTCTGAGTGTGTTGATTGGTTGCATCCGAAGACAACGACTGGTGTTACAGACGGTGTCACAGATGCGTTTATTGCGTTTTTCATTGAAGCTCAGTCTCGGGAGGAGGTTGCCTGGAACTCGGGAAGAGTTCTGATCATGGGCAAGGAGATATTGTCATATACGGATTTCAAAAAGAGTCATTATCAACAAGGGGATGTTGTTACGTTTAGAATATGGAAGAGATCGATCTCAAGACGAGAGGAGCTTGTAAAAATTATTTTATTGAAGAAGTTAGTTAGAGGCGACACCAAAGATAAGAGGAAATTTTTATTTGTATAAGTCTGATTGTCTTGTAACATTAAGAACTCGTGAATTGTTTTTAATTCTAGGCGTGGCTCTGCAGACGTAGGCAATTGCTGAACTGCGTTACCAATCTCATGTCTTATTATTTTCTGTACTTTATTATTATCTATTACCACGATAAATAATTGGTGTCTCACCAAGTGTTCTACCAACATTAGGACATAAAGTAATTAACATTGATCTTTCAACGTGTTTTTCTTGGATTGACTCCTGTCGTTCTAGCCTGGCAGCTACATAGTGCCGAAAGTGACAAAAATTAAACCTTCCTTCAACTGCATATTCATCTCTAATAGATTAAAGTGGACATTTAGTTATTATCACAAAATATATATTATCATGGAAGAAAATGATATTACAGAATATTTATAGAAAAAAAAATTAAATTACAAGATTAGTCACAAACAAACTTTAAACTATATTAGTTAACAAAATAAAACTTAAACTATCATATGTTAACAAGTCAATCTTACTGTTAAACCTAAGTAACTTAAACTATTATATGTTAACAAGTCAATCATACTATTAAACGTAGGTGCGGTCGATCGTTTTCCAGTGCATTATAGATCAATGTCAAGTGCTGGCTACCGCATTTTAACCGCGGGTGATCCGTTCTCGAGCATGTTTTGCTTCTATTTCAAAAAAGTGCGACCACAAATACTCATGTTGTTAGGAAATGACCACAAATACTCATGTTGTTAGGAAATGATAGTTTAAAGTTTATTTGTTAACAAATATAATTGAGAGTTTTTTTTTGTCGATCAAACCCAAGTTTGGAGTTTTTATTATAAGAATCCTTATCACAAAGACTGAGGCAGTCAGCCACTCGGCATTGCTGATGGGCAATAATCTCCGCTCACTGAAAAGCTCCCTTTTCTAGGCGTCGCCTGACTTACTTCTCTGCCTTAATAGACGAGCTACTGCCGATAGACCGAACTTTCTCTCTGTCTGGCTCGGGGTAGAAAATGGGGGAGATGGAGGCTGACGGAACTGCGATAACCGGCGTGAAGTTATCATCCGTAGTTCCGTCGAGGGTCACCGGAGAAGACAAGGTTCATGAGCTGTCTAACATGGATTTGGGGGTGAAGCTTCATAAAATAAAAGGGGTTTATTTCTTCAGAAGCGAAGCAGTTAAAGGGCTGACGATTCTCGATCTGAAAGAACCGATGTTTCCCTGGCTAGACCTTTACTATAAGGTCTCCGGCAGGATCAGGAAATCCGAAGAGGGAAGATATCTGATTAAGTGTAACGATGGGGGCGTGAGAATCGTGGAAGCTGACTGTGGTCAAACAATGGAGCAATGGCTGGCTTTAGCAGTGAATGACTCTGAGCTCTATCGTGTTCTTGGTTACAATCAGCTTCTTGGTCCTGATCTGGGTTTCTCTCCTCTGGTTTTTGTTCAGGTAATCCATTCTTCTTCTTCCTCTATCATTAACATAACTGTTAATCTGCTCATTGAGGATTAATTACTCCAGAAAGTAGCCAGATAGCTATTTTTAGTAATGATTATCCTAAAAAGACAACTAAAACTTCAGAATAAACATAAAATATACGTTCTTATGGGAAAAATCTCCGATTTTCTAATCATCATTAAGATATATTTCTCTTAAACCATTAGGGTTTTGTTTTCACTAAAAAAGCTTCTCAACTGAAAATGAAAATCTTCTTTTATAAATTATAATATCCAAAATATTCACTATTTTAACTCGTGAAACAATATTTATCCAAAAATATTACCTTGGTAGTTGTTAATCTTGGCAGAATACATATGTTTAGTAGGATTATTCTTTTTTTATTGAACTCGTGCATTAATTTTGGATATGCTAAATGTAGTTGGGACACGTGAAAATAGTAAATGCATGATAATTAACGCAGGAGTTGTAGATTGCCAGGGAAATGATAATAGATCCTCTAGCTGAGCCTAAATGCAGTTGGAAAAGAAGTAAATGATAAAAGATTTTAACTGCAGTAAAATAAGAGATAATATTATCTTCTATCTATTATGATTGATTAAATCTTTTAACTGATTTTAATTTTTAATTTAAACAATTATATTAAATTAAAAAATAATATTTTGTATTATAAAAGAATTTATTGAAAATTCTCCATTGATTTGATGTCACATTTTTCTTAAACTAAAGTACACTGCAACACTAACTTGCCTGGTGATTGGTCACTTTTCGTGGAGATTAATGTTTTTCCGGACCTCCTACGTGGGAAACACAAGCAAATCTCTCAAAATTATTGACTTCGTTTTTATTGGTTCCCAGTTCACTAGGTTCAAATGTGGAGGAATGTCAGTGGGCCTCAGCTGGGCCCATGTGCTGGGAGACGCTTTCTCTGCTTCTGATTTCATCAACTCGTGGGGTCAGTTCATGTCAGGTAGCCGACCGTCGGAGCCTCTTAGGGCTGTTAATTCCGAGCAGGTGATCGACTCAACCCCGACGCTTGCTCAAAAGCCATTTTCGGTCAGACGGGTCGACCCGATCGGAGAATCGTGGTCAGCGCCGAATGAACGTAAACTAGAAACACACTCGTTTCATCTAACTGGGGAAGAAGTCGACCGCATGGCATCGAGCGTCTATGACCGGAACCTAAGGCCGGAATCCTCGTATTTTGTAGCGCTCTCTGCAATTATATGGAAGTCTCTGTCAAAGATTCGAGACGATTCAGGTCCGAGAATAGTGACGATTTGTAACAGCAATCGTCCAAATAGAGAAAACGAGCAGCCTCGAAACGGCATGATTTTGAGCACAGTTGAAGCAGATTCCATGGTTTTTAAATACCAAGAAGCGGATTTAGCGAAGCTGATTATGGAGAAGAAGGTGTGTGAAAACGCAGCGATTGAAGAAATGGTAGAGAGAGAGAGAGGAGAATCTAACCTGATACTGTATGGAGCGAGACTGACATTTGTAAACCTGGAGGAAGCGAATATCTACGGGCTGGAACTGAAGGGGGAGAAGCCCGTTATGGCAAATTATGTTATGGAAGGAGTTGGCGATGAGGGGGTGGTTCTGGTGCTTCCAAACCCTAAAAATGGAGGGGAAGAAGAAGGTAGAAATAATAATGGAAGAACAGTGACAGTAATTCTGCCCCCGAGTCAAATTGTTCTTCTCAAAAATGAGCTCGAGCAGACATGGAGCGTTATTTGAAGTAAATTTATGGTAAGATGCACTGTTAAATCCTTTTCGGACTTGTTTCAAATTGTTGATTGTAATTTTTAATTGTTTCAATTTAGTCAATTTCAATTATAAATATATTCATAAGACGATTCATGAGGTTTTAATTTTATTTATGCTATAATATAATTTATATCAACCAAAATTATAAATTATTAATAGTTAATTTATTAAATTAATTGCACTAATCATTATTTGTTACATCATCGAATATTTTAAAATAATATAATAAGACAGTAGATGTAACATTACTCTAATTTAAAACATTGTTTGAGATGTTTTGATATCTTAAAATAAATATTGTCATAAAAATAAAAGTGACCCTAAGATTATTTAAAAACAAAATTAAAACTACAATTACATAAAATTAAAACTGAGCACAAAAGTAAAAGTAACCCTCCGTTGCAAAGACTAATAGTGTATTTTGTCTTGATGTGTGCAAGCCTAAAGACTCGGGAGGTCTTGGTATGCGGTGTTGAACCAAATTGAACTGTATGTCATGCCTGGTTCATTATTTTAGTTAACAGAATCCGTTTTTCTCTCACCTCACACTTTCTATGCCTCTATTTTACTTTTGTCGTTTTATGCAATTGTATCTGCCTTATAAAGGCTATCAGACAATTCATTGAATGTAATATAGAAGATACAAAAGTTTTTTTTCTTTCTTTATGTCATGGTATCAGAGCCATTAAAAGCTCCATTCTCTTCTCCTAGTTTTTCTGCCTGAACAATGGATTCCTCACAAAGTATGACGGATGCTCCGTCATCTTCCTCTCTAACTCTGCCCTCTGTCCCTCATATTCCCTCTGTCACTCAGCCTCTCACAATTAAACTCGATGAAACAAATTTTCTTATCTGGAAGACCCAGTTGCTGAATGTGGTCATCTTAGTAATCTGGAGGACTTCCTTAATGGTTCTCGTCCCAGCCCACCGAAAGATCTGAACGAGGACATTAATCCAGAGTTTCTCTCCTGGCAGCGGTACAATTGACTGCTTATGAGTTGGATCTACGTTTCCGTCACTGAACAGATGTTAGGGCAACTAGTGGGTTACTCCATTGCGTTTCAGATCTGGGAGGCTCTTAACAATCTCTTCTCTGCTTCATCGATTGCTCGAATCTCCGAGCTTCGGACAAATCTTCAGGCATTTCGCAAGGATGGGTTAAGCGCTATGTTGTATGTTCAGAAATTTCAGAGCCTCTGTAACACACTAGCAGCTGCTGGGGAACCGGTTAGTACGAATGATCAACTTCTCTACTTCCTCAACGGCCTTGGAGTGGAATACAATCCTTTTGTCACTGCTATTTCTACCCGTACTACTCGTCCGTCTCTGGAAGAAGTAAATAGCATGTTATTGAGCTATGATGCTCGCCTTGAACGCCAGCATTCCTCTGCCTCTGTGAACTCCCTTCAAGCCAATCAGACGAACATATCAGGTTTTAAACCTCGCCCAAAATTTCCTTCGCCTCCTGGACCTCATTCCTTTAATGTTCCTAACAGACCTCGTGGTCCCAGGCCATCGTTTCCTTCCTCTGGCATCCTTCCCACTCCACCCTATTGCCTTCATATCCTTAATTTTCCCAGAATCGACCCAACTTCCGTCCTCGATGTCAGATTTGCTTCAAGCCCGGGCACAGTGCGAATATCTATTATCATCGCACCAATCTTCAGTATCAACTTGCCTCACTGCCTCCTCGAAATTTCTCTGCGACCATTCCCTCCACCGATCAATCTGCCCTGCCTAGCACTCCCTTGGATCCCTCCTGGTACATGGATTTAGGAGCCTCACACCATTTTACACCAGATCTAAATATGTTGGACTCGGCCACTGCTTACACTGGGGATGCTCAGATTACAGTCGGAAACGGTAAGTGTTCTCCCATCTCTCATATTGGACATTCTACTATATTTACTGAATCTTCCCCTGTCCATCTAAATACTGTCTATCATTCTCCGTCCCTTCAAAAAAATCTGCTGAGTGTCTCGAAACTGTGTTCTGATAACAAGGCGTTTATTGAATTCTTTCCCTCTTTCTTTGTTGTCAAGGACCAGGCTTCCCACAGGATCATCCTCCGAGGCATTCTTGATAATGGCCTCTATAGGGTCTGCCGGTCACGTCCAAGTCTTCCTTCATCTGCACAACTTCATTTTGTGTCCAGCTCTAGTTCTGATCTTTGGCATTTCAAACTGGGACATCCTGCTTTTACTATAGTGCATTCTGTTTTATCTACCTCTAGTATTTCTGTTGGTTCAAAATATTTGGATTTCTGTTCTTCTTGTCAATTGGCAAAATCTCGTCGTTTACCTTTTTCCACTTCTGTTTCTCATGCTACTTCTTTATTTGATTTGGTTCACACGGATTTGTGGGGTCCTTCCCCTGTTATCTCTATAACCGGTGCGAGATATTTTCTTATCTTTGTCGACGATTATTCCCGATTCACATGGTTCTATTCTCTGCTTTCTAAAAATGAAACGTATGATAAATTTGTCCAATTTAACCAAATGATTCACACTCAATTCAACACTACAATTAAAAGGGTGAGATCTGATTGGGGGGGCGAATTTCGGTCGTTATCAAAATTTTTTACCTCTCACGGCATTATTCATGAACTATCTTGTCCATATACTCCTCAACAGAATGGACGAGCGGAACGCAAGAATCGTTACATCGTTGAGATGGGTTTAACTCTACTAGCTCATTCTTCCATGCCTCTAAAGTTTTGGTCATTCGCTTTTGGGACAGCTGTATATCTAATTAATCGACTTCCGACAAAGATTCTTCGTGATCAATCACCGTTTCAATTACTCTATAAAAAAATTCCCTCCTACGCTCATCTGCGTATTTTTGGTTGTCAATGTTACCCGTTTCTTCGGCCTTACAATTCCCATAAACTTCTTTTTCGTTCTGCTCCATGCATTTTTTTGGGATACAGCAGTCAGCACAAAGGATATTTGTGCTTCCAAAATAATACAGGTCGGATTTTCATATCCCAACATGTGGTCTTTAATGAACTCTCCTTTCCATTCTCATCACAGCCGTTGAACACGTCTTCTTCTTCCTCTCCTGTTGTCCCTGTTATTTCATCATTACCTATCTCACCTACTCCTCATACTTATCCTTCTTCTTCCCCTTTTCAACATCATGTTCCTTCCTCCGCCTCCTCTGATTGTCCTTCCTCCTCTAATTCTCTGGTCGCTTCTCCTTCCCACAAACCTGTCGAAATCTTGCCGCCCTCTTCCACTGTAAATGAGCATCCTATGGTCACGCGGTCGAAGTCTGGAATTTTTAAACCTAGGACTTTCTTTTCCGTTGCACACAATGCCCTGTGTGAACCCTCTTCTTACAAGGAGGCTTCAACCTTTAGTGAATGGCGTACTGCTATGCAGTCCGAGTATGATGCTCTTCAATTACAGGACACTTGGTCACTCGTACCCAAACCAAGTAATGTTCGGATTATTGGGTCAAAGTGGGTGTACAGAATCAAGCTACGGTCTGACGGATCCATAGACAGGTTCAAAGCTCGTCTTGTAGCCAAGGGATTCCAGCAAACACAAGGCCATGACTTTCATGAGACTTTCAGTCCGGTCATTAAACCGGCGACTATCCGCCTCATTCTTAGCATTGCCACTTCTCGGAATCTGATTATCAAACAGTTAGATGTTCAAAACGCCTTCCTTCATGGTGATCTTCTCGAAGACGTATACATGACTCAGCCACAAGGCTTTATTGATCCGGATATTATGTCTGCAAACTTCATCGTTCTCTGTATGGATTAAAACAATCACCCAGGGCCTGGTTTCTCAAGTTGAGCACTGCTCTCCTTCAATGGGGTTTCTCTTATTCAAGAGCGGATACCTCTATGTTCATATATAACAATGCCGATGATATTCTGGTTGTTTTGATTTATGTGGACGTTATCATCGTGACAAGTTCTTCTCCTACTCTCATTTCTAAATTGGTTAATCATCTCTCTCAACTATTTGCTATCAAAGACCTTGGATTACTCCATTTTTTTCTTGGCGTTGAAGTCCACCATCATTCTGACGGTCTTCATTTAAGCCAAACAAAATACATCAGAGACTTACTTGTCAAAACAGGGATGCCAGACTCAAAGCCTCATCTTACTCCACTTGCCCTTCAGCCCCTTTTTATTCATATGGGTGAGTTATTATCAGACTTCACGGAGTATCGTTGCATCCTCGGTGCCCTCCAATACTGCACAATCACAAGACCTGATATTTCCTTTGCCGTGAACAAGCTTTGTCAATTCATGCATGCGCCAATTAATGTACACATGCAGGCTGTCAAACGTGTACTTAGGTATTTAAAAGGCACGGCTCACTTAGGTATTCAGCTTCAGCATTCCTCAGATCATTCTCTGTTCTGTTACACAGATGCTGACTGGGCCTCGTGCCCTGATGATCGTCGTAGCACTAGCGGTTACTGCATCTTCCTCGGTCATTATTTAATCTCTTGGTCCTCATCTAAGCAACGAGCAGTTTCCAGATCCAGTACAAAATCTGAGTATCGTGCTCTGGCAAATGGTGCAGCTGAGGTAATTTGGATTCAGTCTTTACTTATGGAGCTGAAATTATATCCACATTCGCCGCCCACTATATATTGCGATAATATTAGCACCCTTAGTCTTGCATCTAACCCTGTTCTTCATGCACAGTCTAAACATATTGAACTTGATCAACATTTTGTCCGGGACTTGGTTAAAAATGGATCCTTAAGTCTGGCATTTGCTCCTTCTACTGATCAACTTGCCGATTGCATGACAAAACCTTTGCCAGCAGCCCGCTTTCAAGAATTGTGCATCAAACTCACGGTTCTCCCAAGACCCGTGCGTTTGAGGGGGGATGTTGAACCAAATTGAACCGTATGTCATGCCTGGTTCATTATTTTAGTTAACAGAATCCGTTTTCCTCTCACCTCACACTTTCTATGCCTCTATTTTACTTTTGTCGTTTTATGCAATTGTATCTGCCTTATAAAGGCTATCAGACAATTCATTGAATGTGATACAGAAGATACAAAAGTTTCTTTTCTTTCTCTCTGTCATGCGGCAAATGACTATGATTAATGAGGCCTTCACGATGAAAGTCGCATGTGGAATTGTTTATAAGTTAGACTTGGGTTAATCTGTCAAGAGACAAATATTTGAGAAACCAGGAGCAGTTGGATTTAAGAAATTCAATTTATAGATCCAATATGTGGAGGGGTATTTCGAAGGTTTGGAATCAAATGATTGAAGGTACAACATGGGCTATTGGAAATTGGGGTGCCACTAAATTTTGGACTGATTTTTTGATAGGGAACCATATGACTCTGATCACAATAGCTATTAAAGAAGTACTAGAAGAGCATCGTCATTGTTCTGTTAAAGATTATGTCAGTAAGTGTGGAACTTGGAAATGAGACACTTACAACACATGCTCTCTGTTGAAGCTCTCATTCTTATAGCAGCTACTAAACCTTCGAATCACATAGAAGGCAATGATAAATGCTTTTGGCGTCTTATCTCTTCAGGCAAATTTTCTATCTTGTCAACTTATGCTCTTTTGGCAGAGTGGGACTCAAGTAGTGGAGATAACCTCTGAAACTCATTTGGAAATGGGAAGTCCCGAAGAAAATCTGAAACTTTCTCTGGTTGGTAGGCAAAAATCGTTTGCTCACTAATATCTGAAACTTCTGGGGGTGTTACACTGGATGATAGTTGTCCTAACTGTAAATTTGTTGAAGAATCCTTCATTCATGTCCTTCGAGATTGGCTCGATTCGATTCTCATTTGGAAGTCCATTATTCCTGCTACTTGCCAAGGTGTTTTCTTTTTTTTAGATTTTGATCTTTGTTAAGAACCAATCTTAGCAATCGGCCCTCTACTAACGATCAGTCGTCTATCCTATGGAGAATCACATTTGGTGTTACTTTGTGGATGCTTTTAAATTTCGAAACAAAAGTGTATTTCGAGATTTGCTCATAATGTCGGGGGGCCTGGATTTGTTCTAATGGCATAGTTGTAAGGCGTTTACAATGAACTTATTCTATGCTAGAATCTTAATCTCACAAGAATTGTTCTTGAAGTGGATAGTAAGTTGGCTTTAGATTGCATCATAAGCTTGGAGGATGCAGTGAACATGAATTACATAATTGTAATAGACATTAAAGGTCTTTTTACTAGAAATTGAGAAGTGAAAAATAAACCATGTCTATTGAGAAGGAAACAAATGTGCAGATCATCTAGTTGCTCATGCATTTCAACTGAGTCAAAGTTTCCATATTTTAAAATCAACTCTTTTATAAGTGTTCATGTTTTTGTTTGATGATATTTCTGGTGCTACTTCAATTAGAAGAGCATCTATGTAATTATCTTGTGTTTGACTTTTGCCTGTTTCAATAAAAAAATAGTGTATTGTCTTAAACTTATTAAACGGCAGCATTTATGCAGTATAGATCTATATTATTTCCTATCTAATGATCATAATTTAAAAAATATGTGTAAATACAAAGATATTGCATTTATGTTGTCATTGATTTTTTGACAATATATTTTTATGAAGATAATATTTTATTTCATTATTTTCTAAATTGATAATTTATTTCTTGGTGATCAAGAAATATAATATTCAGATTATTGGATAGATACATATTGAAGATCATGAAAATTCTGTGGAAGAAAAAATAAAGAAACAAAAATATTAAGAAAGTTATTAAAAAATCTAAAGGCACTTATTTTTTGGAAAACTTTATTTTGGTAAGCTGATTTGATAGAGATTTGCTAAAATTCGTTAGGCTTCAAGATCACATGAATAATGGGATGCTTTCCTAAATTTTTGGATCTTTATCCAAGTTGTTGGAGAAACTTTCCTAAAGTGTCACGCGAGGTGTCACTCAACTGCTTTTGTGATATTGTGTTTCCTTATTCCATGCGGCGTTATATCTAATTTGGTAACTGAACTAATTCGAAGATATGGATGCCACCAATGATATTTAAAGCTTTCATTTCTGTGAAAGTTTACGACGGATTTTTGATTTTCACGAGAGAAGTTTTCTTCACTTTGCGAGCCGTCGCTTTTCTTTCACTCCCTACGTTTCTGCGTATGGGTTTGTGATTGTTTACACACTCTTTTAATGCTGTGGATTTCATCGATTTATTGAGTGTGTTGAGTTATTGCGTCCAAAGCCAACGCACTGATGTTCCAGACGGTGTCATAGGAAGCAATCTTCTGATTCTTCATTGAAGCTTAGTCTCGTGGGCGAGGAGATCTTGCCATAACACGGATTCCGGGAAGAGTCATCTACCACAAGGGGATCTTGTTGGTTTCTAGATCTCGAGAGAGATCGATCTAAAGTAGAGGGGAGCTCACAAAAACAGTTTTATTGGGGAAGTTAGCTAGAGGCGACGACAAAGATAAGAGGAAGTCTTTGTTTGTATAAGTCCGATTGTCTTATAACTTTGTGAACTCAAAGAAATATTTTTATATTTGGGCGTGGCCTCGCAGACGTAGGCTGGTTGCCCAACTGCGTTACTAACCTCATGTGTCACTTATTTTCGCATATTTATATTGTCCATCATTGCATTAATTATCGGTATCACACAAAGTACCTTATTTGACATCGCATAACTCATCTTAATCTTTCAACCTGAAAAACAAAAATCCTATTAATGATTTTGAAAATAGCTGTATGGATTAAGTAACAATGAGAAAATGTTAGATTAGCAATATTAAAAAAATAGAGAAAAATATATTTGCTAGTTTCAATGAAGCAAACGAATTTAGTTAAAGCACTGGATAATCGGTCAATTTTTAACCTATTTCTTCGCTCTTCTCTAATGGTGGTTAAGTTTCGCTGCACTACTTTTGATTGACTAGGAAAAGAACTACGTGACACTCATCTCACCAATATAACATTCCCTTGCTCCAAATGGAAAGAGAGAAAAATACACTTTAGTTACCAAAATAGAAACAATTTTATCCTAGATAATCTCATAACCTAATACTAAGCAATGTGGGCAATAACTTGGCCAAAAAATGAAGAATCTTGAAACAATGGCGCTCCTGATAAAATTCAAGGTCATCGATGTTGGAGTGGCAAGTCATGCATGCAGAAACAGATTTGCTATTTTTCAATCTTGGCCCGCTGACCATTGCCATACGTTGCAAGTATATCAAACTAAACAGGACATTAAGCAAGTGAACTACATCCAAAATCACATTATCTATTTGCCTAATCAACCCATCGTTGAATGTGCGTTGACTGAACGTAAAAGAAATTAGCCCACCTCCTAGTCTAATCCCCTCAATACATCATTTAACCCTTAATCTGGAATCACTACAAAACCAAATTTTATGGACAAATTGTAGGAAGTGAAGTAAAACAAGGAAAAGACAGATACCTCGTAAAAAAGAAACAATGCTTTGCAAAGAATACGTGCATTTATGATGATAGGGCGATGCTGACACCATTGGGTATTGCAACGAAATATTCTGCAGAATCAAAAAGATCCATTCAGGCAATAACTACTGTATGTTACAAATAAGATAGATTTAACAAACTCTCAAGCATTTTAACATGAGCTCTAGCACTTGGCATTGAGTCGACCTTGAATTTGCCAAACCCAAAGCTGCCGTTGGAAAGGACTAAAATGGTTCAGTTGGGCGTAAGAAATTGGGTTTGAAGGTGTTATGTTTTGTAGAATCAATGAGGGTTTGAGTGGCTACGTCCCTCCCATCACTATCAACTGCTGCGGAGACTTGAGTAGCTTCTTTAGTGAGTCCACTATGCTTCTGAAAGACGGGCGGCGAATAGGATCACTGGCAAGGAAATCAAGCCAAGGAGAATGTTGGTACATATTTGAGTAAAATCCTGATTAGCTTTGAAAGAATGGCATCCAAAGACACTCAAATTTTATTTCTTAACATTCCTCTGGAAAACAAAAAAGCCTTCCGAGGCGATTTAAACAGAGGCAGCCATTGGCTGAATGTTCGATTTTTCTGCCACCTCCCTTTCCAGGAAAGTACTTCGCCATTTCCAAGTTTTGTTTATTAATGTCCAAGTCGATAATGATAATACAGTAATCAAAACCACATAGCTCGAAAAATTATTAAACAGAAAACTCAAGTTACTTACTCAGCCCAGCAAGTTTCGATAAGTGAAGCTAACAACGGGGAAGTGTTATGAGGGATAGTAAGTCTTCTATTTTGAAAAGCGACAGCTCCAACAACCTTGCACAATGGGGTAAATTATCGTAAACGAAAAGAGTTGGGGAGCTTACACCATTTCAATATTTCCCACATGTAAATAATTTAGTGATATGATTTAACAAATGAAGGTCGAAATGAATAATGAAAAAATATATAATATCATTTGTAAGTCTTACTTGCGCAGGACCGAGTTCATTCCAGGGTTGCTGCATCGTAACAAGCTCCCAAAGAATCACACCGAAACTGTATACATCAGATTTTTCATTCGAAGGCTCACACCGAAGAAATTCGGGAGCCATCCACTCAGGCTACATACAACATCAACAGATTAATTGCATTGTTTTTTTATTAGAAACACACCCAAAAAAAAAATGAAAACTAGTGCACGAGAATAGTTCCAAATTTACGACAGAAAAGCAAGATTTTGACTGAATTTGCACCGACTGGCCATGCAAGCTATTGAGAATTTCAAATTCGTAAGAAAATTTGACGATGTGGGAAAAGTTAAATAACTCGACATTTATCTAGTACGGTCGATGATTATTGATTTATCACACTTTTCAGTTATCAGTGGTTCGTGCAAGTGACTGAAAATGTTAAAGGCGGAATATTTAAAGACCAGTAGTTGACTGCCTAATTGAAAACACAACAAGTACTTGAAGTAAGACCAGCAGCTATAGCTAAAAATTTGGGAGGGTAACTTACTGTTCCAGCTACGGACTTTGACGATATAAAAGTGTTTGCTTTGAATCTGGACAAGCCAAAATCGCACACCTGAACACATGCACAACAAATTACAAAGACGGCTGAACATCAAAACAAAACAAGAAAGTGGTCGAGGATACTCGAACAAATGAGCAAGTGCGAGTATAATAGTCACTCTACCTTCACAGTCCAATTTTTGTCTACCAACAAATTTGGAGATTTAAGATCCCAATGAACTATAGGAGGAGAAAGGGAGTGTAGATAATTGATTCCCTTGGCCTGCATTAAGGATGTTTCATAAAAATTAATCACTTACATAAGTTGTCAGAAAAGAATAGCAATTACACTAACCACATCCAATGCCATGCGCAACCGTCTCCTCTGGTCCAGTATTTCACTAGAAGCTGGTCTATGGATCAGGCGATATAGACTACCCCTGTTCACAAAATATTTGTGAATAAAACTAATCATTCAACAAAAGTAGAATTTGAAATACAAGTAAAGATGAGGAAATACATTCTTTTTGTAAAAATATGTATTAAAAAAAACGAAATTTACAAGAGTGGAAGGAAGATAAGCAACTCACGAGGAGGTATCTTTCTAAAATGGTTCTCTCCCAATTGGAGGGATATCACCGTTAGTTAAATGTAACATACTAGCACTACGTTAAGAAGAGAAAAAAATAGTGCTTTTTTTAATAGAGGAAAAAGCCTCAAATGCTTCTGATGCAATTTGATAAATGAAATAGTTATTACATGAAAATCTGACGATCTACCTTGGCAGATATTCAGTCACTATCGACAGATGAGGACGCTTTGTTACTGCACCCATAAAGAGAACCACATTTGGATGGCGAACTCGCTTCATTATTGCTACCTGAAAGAGTTTAATCATGAACTACTGTTCTATTATTAAATATAAGAAACAAAACAAGAGAAGTCGCCAATCTTAAAATTTGTCGTTTTAATGTTTCTGTCAGATGAGACAACTGCTTCACAGGTGGATAAACTTGTACTTCTAAATAGTTTAGATTTATCTATTCTTTTTCTGCTCGTCCAGTATTACCATAATATTCGTACCTCTCTTAAAAACTCCTTCAACTGATCATCCTGGAAATCCTGCACAGTTAGAACCTTGACAGCAACATCCTGCGTTGAACCAATGATTATTCTAGCAATCACTCATCCATCAACCGAAGAGAAAAGAGTATGGTAGATTTACTAACCGATCCATGCCATTCAGCACGATGCACTGTACCGAACGAGCCTGAAGACAAATCAGGATGCGAAAAAACAAATCAAAACTGTTTTCTCTAGTGAAATTATACTTGAGTGCATGAAAATGACATCTTAGAAGAGAAGCCGTACCAGCTCCAACACGCTCTTTGATATGCAAATCATCCCACGAGATCTCAAGCCAATCCATGGCAAGAGATGGTTCAAGATTTAAATATCTTGGGTTAGTTGGAGCAGGGAATCTACCTTGGTCTACAGAATTACTTTTGATCTTCTTCTGATCGGATAGACTGACAACACTTAGTTTAGGTTGTTTAATACTGTTATCTGTCGACATTTTTCCTAATGCGACTCTTTCTTTTACGTATGCTTGCGCAACTTCGTTTTCCACCAGCCTCGAACACTTTTCATGTAAACATACCCCATTAGCAGCACCCAGTAATTCAGCAACATTTTCCTCAGGAAACTGCGACTCTGGACACTGATCCAAACAATGTCCAGCAATGGCTTTCGTATCAAAACATATAGGAGATAATTGCATTCCTATACAAGATTGATCAACAGATTCATCACATGAACAGCTTTCCTTCATCTGGTAACCACCTTCTCCGGACCCTACGGGAGTTTTATATCTACATATCAATTTCGGGTACATATTTGGTGATGTATGGTTATAAAAAGTAAAAAAAAATAAGATATAAAAACACTGGTGAAAGTACTTCCTAAGACCATACGTGGGAACCAATAGTAAATGGCGCTAAAGTAAAAACACAAAGGAGCAGATCAAAATCTTCCATGTACAGTTTTCCCATGTGACAGATAGTGCAAAGTATTGATATATACGCGATGAAAATTCATGGTCATAGCAAGTAGTACATCACGTAGAAAAGATGTCAGTGGGACCTAAATATTTGAACACCTTTTCCTATTTTATTGTCGTCATGTATTTATTCATACAGAAATTGCAGCTTCTTGGGGTACGCATGTCAAATTTAGCATACCTGAATATGGACAAATTTGTTGAGCTGCAGAATCTGAGTTCATAAATGGAAAAGAAGGAGAGACCACGTAAGGTTGTTGTTCTTTTACATGAGAAATTTGATATGGTGAAGGCACCGAGGACGAACAACCATTAATTGAAGAATCTGGACAATGTATATGTCCTGGTTTGCCAACAAGGTCAACTACATATTCCCTGCTAATACATGCAATGAATTAAAAAAAGAAAAAGAATTGTGTAATAGTGGCATCATTCAGATTTAATAAAATAAAGGGTAATTATCGATTTTAACCATTTACTATGCACTTTATCTCAGTTAGCCTTCTGTACTAAAAAAACTGGCAAATCAAACTCCGTACTTTGATTCTATTATCAGTTTTGACATTTCATCAATAATTTCGTTAAACCCTCGCTTAAAGAATTACCAAACGATATTGGTGCTAATATATTTCTGTGCACAAATTTCATCCTCAAAGAAACAGATTATCTACCTCACAAACTTTCTGTCCTCTTCAATTTTAACCAAACAAGAAGACTGATGATCTGCTGAACAGTACTTGCAACCTCGAGCTATGCGACATGGCAAACCAACATAATCTGCTAGTTTCTGCACATGCAGTAACATTTTCATCAGTAATTAATAGATCCATCAAACGTCTCCTGATCTACTCATATCTGCACTTAAAAGGTTGGTCAGGTCAGGTCAGGTCATCATTATGTGCGTAAAATGTAGCACCACCAATAATACCACAAGCAATACCTCACATTTTATTTTATTTCTTTGTGAGATAGTGACAGCTTACCATCTCATTATAATAATAGTCCATACACATACAAAGAATATATAAATCTCTACAAGCAAAGTTATAATAGACCCACAATTATCCAATATGGAGACATAAGATTTTCCATAAACAAACTCATATTCCACTCAGTTTTCTCAATTCTCCATGAAAGGCTACAAATACCTCACTGAGTAATCAGGTAATAGATCCTGGTGTCACTTTGATTCCTCTAATTCAGTAGCATTCTCATACCAACGAACCCTGTTCAGACATTTGATCTCTAGCTTGTAAGACATTTAATCCTAATTACAGAAAGCTTACAACAAACTGACACGCACTTCAAACAACATAAGCATTCTCTAAATCGTTTGTAACACCAGAAGGAAAAGCAACAAATTTCAAAAGACTTTGTGAAAATGTAAGAGTAGAATAGGTTTTATTGCTTCAATGCAGTTTGACCATAATAGACTTGTACACCCGCTTCTCAGGAATTGTCAAAGAAAGTTAGTTTCATCACCTTAAAAAGGATTGCACGATGCCTGCATAGTCCCATAGATAAACTGCCCAGTGGAAGCACTATGCAATTCTGATTTTCCCTCAATCTCTTACTCACTACTTTCCAGTGCAACTGAAGATCTCCTTGCTCCATTGGAAAAGTTCCGCTTCAGATTTCAAGGAAATTCATGCACTTAGAATCAGAGATGCAAATAGTTTAGGAATGCAAATAGTCAGCTGAAATAAATGGAGTAGCATACCCCATAAAGGCGGCAACCAGTTTTCCCAAATTTTTTATGAACACCAGGGTGTTATCTGAAGAATAATATAACTGTTGTGCTTTATCTTCGAGCTCTTTAAGGCGCGAGTCCCCATGCCTATCGACAAGGACCACCTCCATTGAAGTCTCACTAGGTTCAACTGCTTTAAGCGACATAAGAGGAGGCAGCCGCCTACCTTCCTCAACATCACTGCACATCAGCCAGAGATATGGATTCATGCCTAAAATGTTGTAGAACCCATCTGATATCTTGTCAGAGTAAGACAAGCAACCACTCACCTGCATATTTGTAAATTCAGATCCATTCAAAATTATTAACTGCAAATTTGACCGAACATTCAGATCTAAATAGCAATAGTGAGCAACTAAGGATCATAAAATAACTAAAAAATTCATTTCCAAGAAATATCAAAATTTAAAAAATAGGCGGTAATCACTCCAAGTTCAGCGGTTCTGAAGAAGAAACCATACTAAATATGATCGAGTGCTGGCTCTATAATAACGTCCACGAAGAAAAAAAGAAAACAATCTGTTAATAATCATATATGATATCGTAAGAGGAAGATAGACAAGTACCCAAAGTCGATAAGAAACAGTTTCAACATCCGTAACGTCCTCTCTACTCTCTTCTATAAACAGGGGCTCACTACAAATATTTGCCTGGAAAGTAAGCCTTTTTGCCAAAGTAAGTTGTAGATAGTAACTTTCTTTGATCTTCTGTGACAAGTTTTCCCTGCTCTCCTCCTCCAACACCACCTCCCGTTTCTCAATAGGTAAAAGATACGAAATCTTCGATCCCCTTGAATCCTTAACATTTCGGGCTATCGCCTCCATTCCAGCGTCGGAAAAGAAACTTCCAGCATAACTACTCCCGCTTGATAGCCCGGACAATGAAACTTGACGCTCAAAGATGTGGTCACCATTCCTAACTTTAGCCAACACCGGCTCCGCCTCCGCCTCCGACTCCGCCTCCAACGTCGATGACAGAAGTATCTCCCGTCCGTCGTCGCGTTTTGAAAGCCAGGTCTTCACGTGAGTAGATGCAGATCGTGCCACTTTCTTGTTCCCCGTGAAAATATTTGACAAAGCAGAAAACTTCGTGAACGTTATTTCGCGGGGGAGCCGCGGGATCGACTTTGAGTCGCTTTCGACGCCACGCGTATATTCTTTAATATGCTCCTCGTGGTCTAATTTCTGTTTAGAAGTCGACGCAGGTTCCAATCCGTGATCAGAAAATTGCCTGGGAAAGAAGTAAGTAGTTCTATGCGGCATTCTCACGAACCGAGCGCAAACTAAAACTCGCGAACAAATCCGTCTCTCCCTCCCTCCTCCCTAGCTTCACCACCTGTCACCACCACGGAATCTCAAGGACATCAGTGACGTCGAATAACAACAAAGACGATGGGAACCGAACAATCTCCTGCAACTATTTCTCGACGACGTAGTTAATGATCATGAAAAAGAAAACACATCATGCATTTCTCGGAATACTTTAAAACAATTCAACAAAAAAGAAAAAAAAAATCAAACACGGACATGGCCTGAGATTTAAGCGGGCCAAGCAGAAGGAAGTTCCGAAAGAACTTACGCGGCAAGCTCGTTACTGCTCCAAATCCAGACTGTGATTTCCATTTGCACCTGAAAACGGACTACACGATGAAGAAACTAAGATTCATACAGAGCAAGGAAATCCAGAGGGATATGGCGGGAGACTGGGAGTGGAAGCTGAAGTGTAGTAGTACCCCATGAGGCCATGACCAGGCACCAACTATGAAAGGACGAAGCGCTGTGAAACGGTAAGAAAATTAAAATGATGGAGGTAGTCTACAGAACGCCAAACGCTAAATGCGCACCTTTATAGAGACAAAACACGCAAGTTGAATCGCCAATGCAAAGACAACACGTGGATGAGAAGGATTGCGAACTTATTCTACGCACCAGAGAGTCTGAAATGGAAGATGGGAGTCGCGCGAAATATTGATGCGGGCAAATTATTTAAAACCCACCTTTGTGTTACATAATTAACGAATTACGGTTGGGAAGTTAAGTTACGACTGCTTCTTGTGTTAAATTCGTAATAACGCAGTAGCAGTTATGAAAAAAAAATATTAATTTTTATAATTTTTAAACAAACCCTAATACACATTTATATAGTTTAATTATTAAATATTATAGTTTATTAATAATTATATCATTTATTATTTGAATATTAAAATTTGTCATGTGTCTCGTTTGGGGTAGTCGAGATAAGTATGTCGCTGAGCCATAATCTAGTATGCTGACAATGATATGTAGAAGTCAAGTCAAGACCTACTTTGGAATTCCTCAACTGTGGATAATACACGTCAAGTCGAAGATGATAACGTTTTTTCGGGAATCGAAATGTAAGGAACAAGAGTCTGCACTGAACTCGCATTACGGCTAATTTATTATAATTATGTAGAAAAAAAAATAATTATTAAATTAGAAACCTAGTAGTTGAAACCCACGAGATGCTGAAGACGCTACCATGGTTGGGGAAACAATCTAAGAGGTGGGCAGTGGTGAGTGGGCACTGGGTGAGGCTCCCATTTTGCTCTCTCTTTTTCGACAACGAGACTTCACATGAAAAGGGGAGGTTTTGGTCAGCTTTTTGCATCGTCAGAGTAATAGGTGCATCTGAATTTGGGCGTGACATTTTGAACTATATTTCTCATGACTCCATTATTTAACTCGTGGTTTGAAAATAAAAGAAAGTAATAGCAATTTAAAAATAAATATTTTTTTTTTTTTTCAGTACAAACGTAATTATTGGAGGAAGACAAATAAAAGAATCAGCAGCCCACTATGTCAATGGCCCTTGCGTTGATAGCATTTCCTATAACCCATTTCATTAATTAATACGTTAATTACACTTTATGGCGCTGTCGGGTTTGATAGTAATAATGACCTTTTGGTGTTGAGAGAATGTTAACCTCGTTGCACTAAAAAAAACAACAACTATTTAAGATTTGAATCTCTTTTTTGCTCCAAAGTTCCTTTTTCTGTTGATAAATTTATATTTTCCGTCAACTTTATAGTACTGTGAATTATTAAGCTTCTTTAATATGTGACGGATGATGGATTAAGATTTAAATTATTTATTTTTTACTTAAGAAATTGAGCTTGTGTCATTCGCGCTCCTTTATATTTTTCCTTCCAATTTTGTTTTAATTTTCTTATAATTTTAAAGTTTATAGTTTACAATTTCGTTCTAGTGCAGGAGTGTCCTCCTCTTTTGCATCCGGATAGACCGAAGTCATGCTCGATCTTTTAAAGTCACCACTCCCACGTTTTTTGAGCATTATTTCTATATCTTTTCCCACTTGATGTTCAATAATGCGGTTGGCCAACGTGTTAACCAATCAACTACGATGATTTAGGTTGGATTTTGCAATTGTTTTTTTTTGTGCAGTACATAAGCGTGACATGACCATTAAAAGAATTTGAGAACTAGTTTTCTTTTTATAAGAACCAGCATCATTTATTTTTGGATTTTTTATCCCATGTTGTAAATGTAAAGTGAATAACAAAAGTTACGGAACATCTCTCAACTTTTATCAAAATAAATCATATTATATCATCCCGTGTGACATAAAGAGGCTAAGTAACGTGCAAAAGAACACCACGGAGTACTCAGGACTTGTCCACCAAATGTATTGGGTCCATGACCATAAAAGGTAGCCCAAGAACTCAGGGGCCATCTATCAATGCTAGAGACTGACTTCCAATTATAAGACGATCTATTACTCGTGATTTTGACAAATAAATCACATGATTCAAGTTACTCCTGACTTTTGCTTTGGTTGCGAAACTACAGTTAAGTTATACTTATAGTAAGATGTTATAAGAAATGAGAGAGAATTATTTATTCATGAATTTATTTAATTTACTAAAAATTATTTAAGTCAATGGATTATTTTAGGGAAAAGTATCATTTAGACTCCAACATATGGGGTCAGTGACCATTTAGTACCTAACGTATTTTTTGTACCCAATCAGACCCTAACGTATAAAACGTTTGCAATTCAAACCTTACCGTTAAAAAAATCGTTAAAATTAGCACGTGCGTCGCACGTGCGATGACTAATGCCCAAAATACCCTCAATAATAAATTAGCAAAAATGCCCAGTAGTGCCCTCTCTGTTCGTTATCCTTTTCTTTTTCTTCTCTTTCGAATCCCACCTCAGATTATGGCTGTTGGATTTCCGATTCTATGCACTTTCTTCGTTTTTGCTTCTTTTTGTTTGAATTACGAATATTTTCATGTTAATTTACCCGGTTTTTTACTCTTTTCTTGACGTAATCTTTATTGGAAACCAGTTATTCCTGTTGGGTTTTCACGATTGTCTTGAATTCTATCTTGGGTATTCTTCAGAAAGGAAATCTTTTGACTAACCTTAAGCTGTAAAACTCGCCCACAAAACAAAAAGCTGCGGATTTCCTCAGATAATTCTCTACCCGATTCAGTAAGTTTAATCTTTTTAATTTTTTAGGGGAAACTGAAAAAAGGTTTTAATTATTTTGATATTTGGTTAAGATTGCTTTTGATTTTCGCTGTTTTAATTTTCTTTTTTTTTATCTGGGTTCTTCTCATGAAATGAGCTCGTCTCTTGTATGGAAGAACAGGCTCCATTGACTGGCGTTGTTTGCTAATTTATTATTGAGGGTATTTTAGGCATTAGTCATCGCACGTGCGACGCACGTGCTAATTTTAACGGTTTTTTTAACGGTAGGGTTTGAATTGCAAACGTTTTATTAGGGGTGTGCAAAACCGGTTTCGGTTTTGAATTTACCGAACCGAAACCGGTTTTTGAACATACCAAAACCGAACCTAAACCGAACCGAAAGTATCGGTTCGGTTTCGGTTCGGTTTCGGTTCTACAACCTATTTTTCAAAAAAACAAATAATGTAAATTTAAATTGAATAAAACAGAATATTCTACCAATATTTCAAGAATATCTAAAAATTCAGATTTTTTTAAATATTCTGAGATCGTTAAACTCTATCTAACACTCGTGAAATGAAATGCGACCCATCAATAAGCAAATTTCATCCTTCTATGTTTATATGTGACCCCGTCAGCCGTCAGGTTTGTTTGCACAGACTGCGGATTACTAAAATCATTAGGACATCAAATTGAGCAGTTAAGTAAAGTAGATGCATCAATCCTTTAGCAGAAGGTACTTTCAAAAGGTCTACTTCTCTCAACCATTAGGAGATTAAACGAAAAAATGCTCATTGCTGAGGTTGAGCACATAAATCAACTGAATCATCACTCGTCTCAATTAGTCCAATCTTTAAGAGCAGCCAAAATCAAAAGAATGAAGTAATAAAGGTCATTCTGAAAGAACTATATAAATGCACCAACCAGGATAACTTTCTCCAGCACAAACCAAAACTGAGATATGTTCGAATGGCGTACCTCTAGGTGCAACTCGAATGAAAAAGAAAGACAAATCAAAGAAGTTCACATTACAATGGTTTCGACCTCAACAAAAACCTTTTATTGCTCCCAAATGCATACTTAACAAGAGTAGTACATAAAAATTCCAGAACAAGGGTGCGAGTTTAAAGTTCTCCTGCAAATCTTGAAGTTAAATCTCTAAAATTGAATTTAGACCCTCGATTGGTTTCTCCTCAATCTCAAACAATTTACTGCACACCCTTCTGCATAAGCCAACTCCACGATTGAGTAAGATCGCACCTAAAAATAATTAGATGGTTAATTCCAATTTCAGACTGAAATTCCGGTTAACCACAAGAACTGATAAAAACTACTCTGGCCAATCTTTGGAGTCCACCTGCAAAAACAGACAGCATAAAACTCAGATCTAAGTAGCAAGATCTATAAGAACACTCAAACACATAAAGAAAAATCAATTTTCCATATTGAGCATGCAATGAAATCTGATAATCGATATCCCTAATCTAGCAACAACGTCCAACAGCCGAATTAATACCTTATAATCTTAAAATTCTAATCGAAAGCGGCACTCCTCCCTCGGATCAAACAACCAAAAACTATAAAAAAAATGAGGAAAACAGGAAAATCAAAATTCAGCACAGACCCAATCGAAACTATACCAGTTCAGTTCATACCCTATGAAGTAAAGAACCTCCCTAACCAGTACCAAGCTTCAGATAGTAGAAATCTAGAAAAAAAAAACGGAGGGGAACACCAAAAGAGAAAAAACCCAGATGAGAAAAGCGTCGAAATCCGGCAACAGAGTTGTCTCTGGATTCTGGAACTCTGGAAGAGTGGTCGTGGTTTTGAAAACAGAAGAATCGTGATTTAGGTCTTCGCTGTTCGCTTCGCTGAAGACTCTTCATTGAATTTTAATCAAAATCGGTTCGGTTCGGTTTTGATCGGTTTCACCGATCAAAACCGATAACCGAACCGCCCAAGTCGGTTTTGACCAGTGCCAAACCGAAGTCCGGTTTTCAGGAGGTCAAAACCGATCCGAACCGAACCTATTTCACCGGTTCCGGTTCGGTTCGTCGGTTCCGGTTCGGTTTGCACACCCCTACGTTTTATACGTTAGGGTCTGATTGGGTACAAAAAATACGTTAGGTACTAAATGGTCACTGACTGTAACGCCCCGAATTATCTAAACCCGGTTCGCTACACCTCACTCTATCATGACTAAGAAATTTCGGATAAATTTTTAAAACTTCATTCGACATTCAAAATTTGACATTTTCTAAACATTCAAAACATTCGAAAACTTTGCAGCGGAAAATCATCTAAAACAACAATGAAGTTAGACAAACTGTAGAAAATATTGTTGGGGTGTTTAACGGAAATGTTGAAGTCATCTGCCGACGACAAGGTCAACGAAAGAAGCAGAAATAGAAAACCGAAGACTTCTGCCGATGACGTCAGCCGGAAGGAATGAAAACAAAAGACATCACTCGGTAGGCTTCATATACCGATGACGTGTACAACAACGCAACACCCTCTGCCGATAACGTCTACACAGCTTCCCTCTCGACTTCATCTGCCGATGAAGTCTTCGTAACTCCATACACCACTTCATCTACCGATGAAGTCAACATGACTTCATCTGCCGATAAAGTCAGCACAATTTCATCTCCCAACAGACAAACGCACGACATCTACCGATAACGACAATATGACCCTTTCCGATAGAATTAATATACACACTACATCTTCCGATTCTCTAAACGACAAAATCACTTAACTCCCTCGGACTGCACCTGCCGATCACTAAACAACAAACTTAATACTCTACATCTTCCGATCGAATAGACTACATCTACCGACACGTGCTACTCACGTGACCCCTTAAGACATCTACCGATAGACATCAACACAACTTCCTTCAACAGAACGCAATAAACCTCTACACATATCCACTGATGCAAAATTATTCGACTCCTACCAATGGACTAAACAACATATATATAAACCAAGAAAACTTCGACTATCAACCAGACTTAAAACATTTTACCAAAATTCCATTCATAACACTCCAAGTCATTGTATTGATAAAAATCAGTAAGAACATGAAAATCAGAAATTTTCAAAAAAAATACGAAATCAAACAGCTGTAGCCTCGTTTACTAAAAACTCAATGTACTCAAATTAAATCATTAACCACTAAACCTCCTCATCTGTAGACAACATGCTAAACCGCCTCATCAGTTACCAAGTTGAAGCCTGAATGCACTCCTTCAACATCCTCTACTCCTCAACATGATCAGGGGACACACCTGCTAACTCTTCTTCGCCTACATCACAAAACTCTTCTATTAGCCTAATGCTAAGCAAGTAAAGCAATATATTTATATATGTAAAGTAATGCTGAACTTAAACTCCTAAACATGCAGTTTCTACTTTCTCATCTCAGTGGCATACACGTTCATTCACAACTTGATCTGATCCCATGGTTCCCTTGGGAGTGGGATCAATTCTCCCAATGTCTACATCCTCCTACTTAATTAAGGGGCAGATGAATTCCCTTAACACTTGATCTGATCCCATGGTTCCCTTGGGAGCGGGATCAATTCTCCCAATGTATAAATCCCTTCATAAGTTAAGGGGTGGATTAGCTCCCTTAATAGTTTGTCTGTCGCATACAGTTCATACCTTACCATTCCTTACATGAAAATTCATTTTCGTAGTTTTTAATAAATCATGATGCATGGATAACAGAAACATACAATCACGCACAAACCTACTGTTTTGTGATGTAGGCCCGAAGGCACAAGCAATACTTTACTTACCTGGATTCCTAGCAAATGCTCGGTTAAGAGCTACTTCGGGGGTTTGTTCACCTATATTCATAAACAGAATGTTAAACCTTAATCTAAGCTATTCAGAAATCTAAGGAGTTGGTTTGACATTTCTATTTATCTAACATTCCCGATTCTGCTCTAACCCTCAAGCAGAATCTCTCACTCGCAACATTATCAAAATGCATACATTGGGATCCTTAAGCTACCTAGGTACTAAAATCAGCAATTAATCGAATCTAAACTCACCTTGGTTGGAGGAATCGGTGAGGAAATCGCCTAAAGAGTTCTGCTGGGTTGAGCTGAAAACCGAGAGTGAAATGAGTATGACGGCTATACCTCATTCAATCTTTCCTTAAACATGTTATCCATAACATAAATTGACAATTACCCTTATGCCCTCACTTAGTTACTTATTAACCTAATTGATTTTACCCCGAATTTTATTCTATAAAATTCACACTTAGAAGATTAATAGGTTATTTTAATTCTAATAAACCGGGTGTTACAATCTACCTTCCTTAAAAGAATTTTGTCCTCAAAATTCAGTACCTGAACAATCTTGGATGCTGGTCCATCATGTCTTGCTGGTGTTCCCAAGTTGTCTCCTCTATATTCTGATTATGCCATAAGACTTTCACTAGCGGAACTTCCTTGTTGCGTAATACTTTCACTGCATAATCCAAGATTCTTACTGGTCTCTCCTCATAGGTCAGTGTAGGTTGAATTTCAATGTTCTGCTGTTCCACAATCTGAGATGGATCCCTCAAGCACTTCTTAAGCATAGAAATATGGAACACATTGTGGATTCCTTCCATAGAGTCTGGCAATTGCAGCTCATATGCTGATTTTCCAATCCTCTTCAAGATTGAGAAAGGTCCAACGTATCTTGGGTTAAGCTTCCCTCTCTTCCCAAATCTCACAACTCCTTTGAATGTTGATACCTTAAGAAAAACTTCACTACCAACTTCAAACTCTAACTCTCTGCGTCTTCTGTCAGCATAGCTTTTCTGTCGACTTTGAGCTGTTAAGATCCTCTGACGGATGAGAGCAACCTTCTCAACAGTTTGCTGCACAATATCAGGACCAAGTAACTGTGCTTCACCAACTTCATCCCAGTACAAGGGTGATCTGCATTTTCGTCCATACAATGCTTCATACGATGCCATTCTTATTGTTGCCTGAAAGTTGTTATTGTAAGAGAACTCTACCAGAGCTAGGTACTTACTCCAAGAGCCTTGGAAATCTAAAACACATGCACGGAGCATATCTTCTAGAATCTGAATAGTTCTCTCGGATTGTCCATCAGTTTGAGGGTGAAAGGCCGTGCTAAAGTTAAGTTGTGTTCCCATAGCCTTATGCAAACTTTTCCAAAACTTAGATGTAAATCTAGAGTCTCGGTCTGAAACTATAGTGCTTGGAACTCCATGCAATCTAATGATTTCTTGCACATACAACTCTGCAAGTTGATCCATCGAATGTGTTATCTTTATAGACAGAAAATGGGCGGATTTGGTCAAACGATCAACTACTACCCAAATTGCATCATGTCCTTTTGCTGTTCTAGGCAATCCTGTAACAAAATCCATTGTCACTTGATCCCACTTCCATTCCGGAACTGATAGGGGTTGTAATGTCCCTGCAGGCCTCTGATGTTCAGCCTTAACTTGCTGGCAGATCAAGCATGACCCTACGTACTCTGCCACATTTCTTTTCATATTAGGCCACCAGTAATGCTGCTTAAGGTCTCTGTACATTTTAGTACTTCCAGGATGAACAGAGAGCCTAGAAGAGTGTGCCTCGGATAGAATTTCCTTTCTAAGTTCAGTATCAGCCGGAACAAATCATCTATTTTGAAACTTGAGAATTCCATCGACCGAGCAGCTGAAATTCGTCCTGTCAGTAGAATCCATGCACAATTTATACTTGTTGCATTCAGCGTCATTCATTTGAACTTCTTTTATTCTTTCCAAAATAGTAGGCCTCAAAGATATGGCCGAAAGCATGACTGACACACTAGATACTGCTTCAAGGTTAAACCTTAAGAATTCAGTCTCTAAGGCTATCGGTATGTCTAGAATCAACGTAGAAACCGATGGAGTCACCCTACTCAAAGCGTCTGCCACAACATTCGCCTTACCGGGATGATACTTAATCTCAAAGTCATAGTCCTTTACAAATTCCAACCATCTACGTTGCCTCATGTTTAGTTCCTTCTGTGTGAAAATGTACTTTAGACTCTTATGATCTGAAAATATTTCACACGATTGTCCATATAAATAATGCCTCCAAATCTTGAGTGCAAATACTACAGCAGCTAATTCCAAGTCATGTGTAGGGTAATTCTTCTCATGAGTTTTCAACTGTCTGGAAGCATAGGCTATCACTTTTCCTTCTTGCATCAAGACACAGCCAAGACCAATCTTGGATGCATCACAATAAATACTAAATTTACCATTCTCAGCAGGAAGGGTCAGGATTGGAGCATTGGTCAGTTTCTGTTTCAAGGCTTGGAAACTATGCTCACATTCATCGGTCCATAAATACTTCACATTTTTCCTTGTTAACTTAGTAAGAGGTGTAGCAATCTTTGAAAATCCTTCAATGAACTTTTTATAATACCCTGCAAATCCAAGAAAACTTCTAATATCAGTAGCATTCTTCGGTTGGGGCCATTTCTTAACTGCTTGAACTTTAGTCGGGTCGACAGATAATCCCTCTCCAGAGATGACATGTCCTAGAAAGTGAACTTGGTCTAACCAAAATTCACACTTAGAAAACTTGGCGTATAGTTGGCGCTGCTTCAATAATTCTAATACTAAGTTTAAGTGTCTTGTGTGCTCCTCCTTGGTCTTAGAATAAATTAGAATGTCATCAATGAATACAATAACAAACTTGTCCAAATACTCGTGAAACACCCTATTCATAAGATCCATAAAGGCTGCCGGTGCATTTGTCAAACCAAAAGACATAACCAAAAACTCATAATGTCCATACATAGTACGAAAGGCAGTCTTTGGGATATCTTCGGATTTAACCTTCAGTTGGTAATAACCGGATCTAAGGTCAATCTTAGAGAAAACTTTTGCACCTCTAAGCTGGTCAAATAAGTCATCAATTCTCGGTAGGGGATACTTGTTTTTGATAGTTAGCTTATTTAATTCCCTATAGTCTATGCACATACGCATTGATCCATCTTTCTTTTTGACAAAAAGGACAGGTGCACCCCACGGCGAAAAGCTTGGGCGTATGAACCCTTTCTCTAATAGTTCTTCCAACTGTTTCTTTAATTCTTTAAGCTCTGTAGGTGCTAGTCTATAAGGATTCTTAGATACAGGCTCGGCGCCTGGGTAAACATCCACAACAAATTCAATTTCCCTATCTGGTGGCAAGCCAGGAAGGTCATCTAAGAATACTTCAGGAAAATCTTGAACAACCAAGACATTTTGGGGACTTGATCTTCCTAAATGTTGTGTGTCTAAAACGCTGGCCAAAAAGCACAAATACTCCCTGCATGGGGTGGGTCTACTATTTATAGAAGACATTACGGTCATTTCCTTGTTCTTCTTCAGAGCTTGAAAGGTATGCTTCAAACTACCAGGGGGTTGGAAACTAACTATTCCAGTCCTACAATCGATTATGGCGTGGTGATTAAACAACCAGTCCATTTCTAGGATTACATCAAATCTCGTTATATCCATAACAATTAAATCAGCAGATAGGTTTTTGTCCCCTACTAATACCATGCAATTATGCAATACATGATTGGAATGCAAATGCTCACCAGAGGGTAAAGCAACATTGAATACATGCCTAGAAGGGGTGGATTGTACTTCCAACTTATCAGCAAAAGTAGATGCAACAAAGGAATGCGTTGCGCCTGAATCTAGCAAGGTAAAAGCAGGCATAGAATTAACCAATATAGTACCTGACACAACAGCAGGCTGGTCTCCTTCTCCCGACTCCATCATAGAAAATATTCTCGGCTTTATTTTAGCAGGGCCACTCTTCAACGTTGGGCAGTCTCTGATGACGTGGCCAGTCTTATTACAGTTGAAACATCGAAGGACTCTGGGCTTCGGGCAATCCTTAAACGAATGTCCAAACTCCTCACAGTTATAACACTTACCAGTCCCAAACCTACACTCGCCCAGGTGATTTTTCATACATTTCATGCACTGAGGAAACTTCTCGGCATCCGGTACTTTCTTTCCAGAACCCTGACTACCCTGGCCTCCAGCAGGCCTCTTTATCCCTCTCTGCTGGTGGGGCTGAAAGAACTTTCGCGGGGCTTCCTTTGGTCCAGCACACTTCATTTCAGCTTCTTCTGCCTCCAATGCAGTAGACACTACTTCGCTGAATAACAAACCTTTAATGCCTGAGTACTTCACTCCTCTGTAAATCTCTGGCTTTAGACCTTGCAGGTATTGAAACACTTTATCCTCATTTCTATGAACGAGGTATCCAGCAAACCTTGACAGAGACTCGAATTGCCTGTTGTACTCTGCCACAGACCCAGTCTGCTTCAAGCTCAAAAACTCAGCCTTCTTTGCGTTCTGGACAGTGGTGCTAAAATATTTCTCATAGAAGACTTCCTGGAATTGCGACCAGGACATGGTTGCAATATTGGTGGTGATCTCCAGCGACTCCCACCAAAGTTGTGCATCCCCTGCTAGATGAAACGTTGCCAAAATGACTTTCTCTCCGTCTCCAACATTGGCACATCTGAACATGCTCTCAATCTTTCGAAGCCATTCCTCAGCAACAATCGGGTTAGATGACTTTCCATCAAATGTGGGTGGTTGCAGCCTACGAAATCTATCCCCTGAATGCTCATTGACGTGACCTGAATTGGCACTTCCTTGTGTTTCCCGACTCAATAACACACCTAACTGGTCAGATTGCTGTCGCACAATGTCTGTCTGCTGACGCATCAACTCCGTCAGCTGTCTAATTACACTTGAATCTTCTTCACTCCTCAAGTTCGGCATCTCCCTAGGTACTCTTGGTCTCCCTGGTCGTCTAGCCATTTGTCTAAGGTTCTGCACAAAGTTATCTATACTCATAAACATCTTATAACTAAAGCTAACATAAACACTTACAGTTGTTGGAGTACTTTCATGCGACGATTGGCACTGATGAGTAATCTTCTGAACGGTTTAGCAGCATGTCTCTGATACCATACTGTAACGCCCCGAATTATCTAAACCCGGTTCGCTACACCTCACTCTATCATGACTAAGAAATTTCGGATAAATTTTTAAAACTTCATTCGACATTCAAAATTTGACATTTTCTAAACATTCAAAACATTCGAAAACTTTGCAGCGGAAAATCATCTAAAACAACAATGAAGTTAGACAAACTGTAGAAAATATTGTTGGGGTGTTTAACGGAAATGTTGAAGTCATCTGCCGACGACAAGGTCAACGAAAGAAGCAGAAATAGAAAACCGAAGACTTCTGCCGATGACGTCAGCCGGAAGGAATGAAAACAAAAGACATCACTCGGTAGGCTTCATATACCGATGACGTGTACAACAACGCAACACCCTCTGCCGATAACGTTTACACAGCTTCCCTCTCGACTTCATCTGCCGATGAAGTCTTCGTAACTCCATACACCACTTCATCTACCGATGAAGTCAACATGACTTCATCTGCCGATAAAGTCAGCACAATTTCATCTCCCAACAGACAAACGCACGACATCTACCGATAACGACAATATGACCCTTTCCGATAGAATTAATATACACACTACATCTTCCGATTCTCTAAACGACAAAATCACTTAACTCCCTCGGACTGCACCTGCCGATCACTAAACAACAAACTTAATACTCTACATCTTCCGATCGAATAGACTACATCTACCGACACGTGCTACTCACGTGACCCCTTAAGACATCTACCGATAGACATCAACACAACTTCCTTCAACAGAACGCAATAAACCTCTACACATATCCACTGATGCAAAATTATTCGACTCCTACCAATGGACTAAACAACATATATATAAACCAAGAAAACTTCGACTATCAACCAGACTTAAAACATTTTACCAAAAATCCATTCATAACACTCCAAGTCATTGTATTGATAAAAATCAGTAAGAACATGAAAATCAGAAATTTTCAAAAAAAATACGAAATCAAACAGCTGTAGCCTCGTTTACTAAAAACTCAATGTACTCAAATTAAATCATTAACCACTAAACCTCCTCATCTGTAGACAACATGCTAAACCGCCTCATCAGTTACCAAGTTGAAGCCTGAATGCACTCCTTCAACATCCTCTACTCCTCAACATGATCAGGGGACACACCTGCTAACTCTTCTTCGCCTACATCACAAAACTCTTCTATTAGCCTAATGCTAAGCAAGTAAAGCAATATATTTATATATGTAAAGTAATGCTGAACTTAAACTCCTAAACATGCAGTTTCTACTTTCTCATCTCAGTGGCATACACGTTCATTCACAACTTGATCTGATCCCATGGTTCCCTTGGGAGTGGGATTAATTCTCCCAATGTCTACATCCTCCTACTTAATTAAGGGGCAGATGAATTCCCTTAACACTTGATCGGATCCCATGGTTCCCCTGGGAGCGGGATCAATTCTCCCAATGTATAAATCCCTTCATAAGTTAAGGGGTGGATTAGCTCCCTTAATAGTTTGTCTGTCGCATACAGTTCATACCTTACCATTCCTTACATGAAAATTCATTTTCGTAGTTTTTAATAAATCATGATGCATGGATAACAGAAACATACAATCACGCACAAACCTACTGTTTTGTGATGTAGGCCCGAAGGCACAAGCAATACTTTACTTACCTGGATTCCTAGCAAATGCTCGGTTAAGAGCTACTTCGGGGGTTTGTTCACCTATATTCATAAACAGAATGTTAAACCTTAATCTAAGCTATTCAGAAATCTAAGGAGTTGGTTTGACATTTCTATTTATCTAACATTCCCGATTCTGCTCTAACCCTCAAGTAGAATCTCTCACTCGCAACATTATCAAAATGCATACATTGGGATCCTTAAGCTACCTAGGTACTAAAATCAGCAATTAATCGAATCTAAACTCACCTTGGTTGGAGGAATCGGTGAGGAAATCGCCTAAAGAGTTCTGCTGGGTTGAGCTGAAAACCGAGAGTGAAATGAGTATGACGGCTATACCTCATTCAATCTTTCCTTAAATATGTTATCCATAACATAAATTGACAATTACCCTTATGCCCTCACTTAGTTACTTATTAACCTAATTGATTTTACCCCGAATTTTATTCTATAAAATTCACACTTAGAAGATTAATAGGTTATTTTAATTCTAATAAACCGGGTGTTACACTGACCCCATACGTTGGAGTCTAAATGGTACTTTTCCCATTATTTTATTTAGTATATAATTTTTTTTCTTCTATTATTGCCATTAAAATCTTTGAATAGAAGAGATGCAAGGTTATATTAACCATACAAAAGATTTATTGTAAGGTCAAACATTTATGTTTATGGATTTGAAAATAAATGCATTGACATAATTTATGAACCAACTTTAGATAATTATATTTACTTTTACGACGTCGTTTTTAATTAGTGAAAGACGTCAGTCATTCGGTTTCACTAACCTGAACCATTTCCCCGCGGGGCAACCGTGTAACTTCACCATTGTTTATCGTGGAAACTGGAAAGGATATATTCTTGTTGTGTCACTTTTCAATTTTTTTTTGGTTTGACGTGTCGTCTGCTCTTTTCTTCGCGGAAGCCATTGGAAGAAGCTCCGACGATCTGGAACTGGGATACCGTTGCTGCAGCCAAAACCCTAGAATGCAGTTGAAGAAATTGAACTTGCTGACCTGAGCTGGTAATTTTCCTCCAATGATCGCAACTGGATCCGATAGCTAATTTGTGTAAACTTACGAGCTGCTACTTGTTTTTTTATCCACCTGAATAAAACTCTTCTTATTTTTTCTCGTCATTTGCTCGTTTTCTTCATCTTTTCCACCAATTCATTATGCTGATATAGGTCCTGCCCTCTAGACGATTCTTCATACTTGTACGTCAATTCGCTCTGATTTAATTCATTCGCGTGTAAATTGAGGAAACGGTGGAAAATACAATTTACTTTTCTTACGCATAGACTTGGACATTTAACTATTTATTTGTTTTCACAATGACTGTAAACTTTTATAGACCAAATATTTGCCCCCTTCTCAATTCTTACTTAATGTTATCGAGTTAATTCGTCATTATGTTTCTGTCTTTCAAGTTTTGAAAGCTTTTGTGACCTTTTAATTTCTTTTGAAGGCACTAATTGGCTCAGAAAGCAACAAGCTGGATCGATCAGTGGTATCTTAGACTTTTTCGTTTTATGATTGAGTTGTGGGTATTAGTTGGAGCGGTCAATGGCATCTTAGTCATTTTGTGATGGATTAGTGGTGTTATTTCATCTCCATCAGGAGGCATGAACATTGTAAAGGGTGTAGCTGACCTTATAAGAAGGACTTCAAGCGGCCAAACTGGGGAGTCTACTCAAAGGTTCAGTCCTGGTCCAAAAATTTGCTTCAGGTACTTGTAATTTCTTTTTTGATATGTAATTACATTGATTTTTATTATTCACTAAATAATTATTGTGCCAAATCTGGTTACTTGTCACGTTTGTTGGTGTTTTACAAGATTTTATGAAGAGGAATGCCAAAGAGATTAAATCTTCTTGTGTACAAAAATCGTTTTCCATACTTTTTATACATATTATTTTAGCATTTTCATTATAATTTGATCATTGTAATTGTATAGTTTTTAACAAAAAAGTGGCGGTGGAGTTGTTCAATAATGTCACTCAATTATATGTGATTCAAAGAATATTAGCTATCCCCAAGGGAAATGTACTTCTATCGATGTATTGTTGCATTGGGCTTTTCATATCTATAATTATAGATCTAATATAGAGCTGATGGATCATATATTGCGTAGAATTTCAGATTTGAAAAGAAGATAGGCCTTACTAATCTGAAATCAATTCCTTGGTTGCTTATTGCTAAAGTATTAATGGTTACTAATTGTCTATGAGAAGTTTGTCTTCATTAACTCTTTCTGTGTAATTCCTTTTTTGGCGGGGAAGGGTATAACCTTTTGCTTTTTTGTTGTTCTCTTAAGTTTGTGCCTTTTTTTAGCTTTCTCCTCCTATTTAGTTACTTTTTCAATACAATTTGTTACCAGTCCAGAAAAAAATTGACTCTCTTCTTTCCAGTGAAATTGGTGATGAAGAAGTTCTTCATACATTATGGGAGCGATTCAGCAATTCCATTGATAAGGCAAGTTATACTTCTCAAATTAAATAAACTATTAATGGATGTTTAGGCTATTGGGATTTTTTTTTTCTTTTGTGCAATAGGTTGATACATATTCCTGGTGTTTTGTCTCCTCATTTTCTTTAACAGCTCTTTCTACAAACCTTTTGCTCTTTTCTATTAGAATTTTGGAAGAAAGCAATGTCATAAATAGGGTTAGGTTTTTGTCAGAGAATGTGGCGTACTTGGTGCTATAGTTTTAGCTTAACTATTCTGAAGGGTTGTTAGTGACTTGTTGTTGTTGGTAGGGTGACTTTAGCCTACTCTTCTTTTTCTATCCAAATTTTGGCTTATTGCTTGAATAAGTGTGTTAATGTGGGTTACTTGTATTATATTCATGAAAATTTGTTCAAATTTCTGACACTTGTGGACATATGATTTATGTTCCTTAAATCAAAAGATTTATAGCTCTTCTGTGGTGTTATCGCCTATAGTGCCACTTTTCGTGATACAAAGCTCTAGTTTATGATATGCCCTAGCAGTTGACATCGACAAATGTTGTCGTGATTGTTTCTGTTTGTTGTTCAGTGACATTAGTTTATCTTATTTTATTTTCAATCTATTAAATATTTAGGGAGAAAAGAGAAGGCTTTTGCATGTTTTTCTGAAGCAATTTCTAGTTGCATACAAGAACTGGGAACCAGTCAATTTTGGATCTCTTTCAGAAAATGGTTTTACAGCTGCTCGTCCTGTGGAGAATTCATCACACACTCAGGATATTGTTGTTGGTTGTTCTGCTGGACATCCTGCTGAAATAATCTTGATATTGGTAGAAGAGATTACACACTTAACTGCAATGGTCTCAGAGTGTAAGTTCAATTATAATTTTCTTTGTTTTCCCATTCACGCAAAAGTACTATTTTGAAAATTTGAAGATATGGTATAGAAGGTTCCATCCAATGCTTATGTAGACAATAATGCGCACCTGGTTTAGTACATGGGGGGTTTTGATGGGACCTCAGGGTTCCATTTGTGAGGTGGGTGTGCTATTGCGTGAGCAGAGCGATAATGCCCTCTGGTTACGTTGCTGTCACGACCTTACTTTTAAGCAGTTGGTGGATGCACTTATTATCCTTGTGAGAGATGCATGCTGGAGCCTATTATAGTCTCAAGAGATTCGTTGTAAGCACACATAATTATGCTAACAATAATGAGTGAAATAAATTAACAGTAATGAGCAAAATAAATTAACAGCAATGAGCGGAAAGTGAGATAACAAAAAGGCCTTGTACCATCATAAAGTCACTATAATAATTAGAAAGAACATATGAATATGAATTTTAATTCAATGTCTGTACTTATCCAGAAAACATACAAGAATGCACACAACTACACGCATATACTCGTAGAAAAACTGTAAATTCATACAAGGACAGCAAAATTGTATTGGTCTGCCTTCCTTATCAACACTAGATTTCAAAATGTTCCCTTAACACCTTATTGTAAATTTTTACTCCATTTTATTCATTACTCAAAACTTTTCCCTATGTTTACTCCTCCCAAGAAACAAACAGGAGGGTTCTCTCCCCTAACATATACATCATTTTAAGTAATTATAATATATTATACTATGAATATAATATAAATATTACCCTCTTATGCTATTGTTTTCAACTATTTTCTTGGTTTTATTTACTGAGTTTACTGAACATAATATAAATATTACCCTCTTATGCTATTGTTTTCAACTATTTTCTTGGTTCTATTTACTGAGTTTACTGAACATAATTCTTTCTTGAACTCACTTTGAAATTGCTGAACCTTTCTTGGCTAACTCCCTCTGGATGTCCTCTATCTTTTTGATACAAACTCCACCGATGAACAGCTTACACCACCAAAACAGAGAAGCAAGAAAATCAATTCATTACAGATTGTTCTAGAGGGCTGTGATGTCCCAAAACTCCAATTCTCCATATGTCCCTTCCTTGCCCCCTCGCATCCCATAATAACCCACCTAAATTTCCCCCCACTAATAACTCATCATAAAAACCCAATCCCAACTAAATACAGCCAAAAATCAAAATTTAACCAACATATAAATGACTAAAAGACTGAATTCTCCCTTTTTTTCCTCCTTCCATAAGTGAATTGCAATGGTGTTGACATATCAATATCCCCTGTACAAAGAAGCACCTTGTCCTCAAGGTGGAAATCGAGAAACTGGCGATTGATAATGGCAAAAGGCTCCCAAGTGGCATCTTCAAGAGGAACACCGACCCACTCGATAAGAACTTCCATCATGTTAGAAGTGCCCTGCAAACTTTTGGCGAACACATTGTAAGGCCTCAGGTTCAACTCAACTCATTGTCCTCCTATAGAAGAAGGTGTGAGGAAGCAGTATGAGAGACAATAGTCTTCTTCGGATGTGCAACATGAAAAATCAGATGAATGGAAGAACCCAGTGGAAGCGAAAGTTTATAAGCCATTGCCCAACTTTTGCTAATACAAGAAATGGTCCATAAAAATGGGGACTAAATTTTTTTCATTTCAACGCCGAGCAAGGGATTTCTGGCGATAAGGCTGCAACTTAAGAAAAACAAAATCATTTACGTCAAACGTGAGCAAACGACAATGGCTATCAACTGATTTCTTCATTTTAGACTGGGCGTGACTTAAATGATGGTTTAATTCATCTTAGATGCGTAACGATTTTGAAGGAGAGAGTCAACGAAAGAGACCAAAGAATTTCCCGCTCCATAGCGAATCAAAGGAGGAGGAGGTCTCGACTGTAAACCACACTGAACGACATGGTGTGAGCTGACATATGAAATGAGGTATTATACCAATTTTCAGCCCAAGGTAGCCCAAATGCTCATTGGGGCTTATCATTGACAAGGTAACGTAAATAAGCCTCAAAGCAATGATTAACAACTTCGGTCTGACCATCTGTCTGAGGTGGTAGCCTGTGTTGTGTTATAGTTTAGCGCCCTAAAATTTGAATAGTGCGTGGGGACCCATGCTACTTCACCACATTTGCAATGAAAGACGAAGCCACTGACGTTGCTGTAAAGGGGTGTTTGAGGCCAATGAAATGAGCGTATTTACTCAGACGATCAACCCCCACTAAAATAAAGTCCATGCCGGCCTACCGAGGTAAACCCTCGATAAAATTCATGGAAATATCTTTCCACTCTTGGTCAAAATAGGGAACAACAGTAACAATCCTGCAGGAGACAACGCTTGATACTTGCTTGGTTGACAAACTTGCTTGGTTGACAGACTTCACAAGCCGCAACATATTGTCTAACATCTTGCTTCATTCCATTCCAGAAGACTTCTTTGAATATTCAAAGAAGGGTTTTAAAGACCTTGAGTGACCCCTTGAAGCACCATCATGACACTCTTTCAATAGTAGGGAAATGATGGAGGATTCCTTGGCCAAAACTACATGATTATGAAAAAATTGTTGACCATTATGAATTCGGTCCTCGTCATGCTCTCAGTGTCCATTCCGTAAGTCATTGTAGATCGTACTCAAAATAGGGTTCGATTGGATCTCAGAATCAGGCTGTTCCCTCGGAAGTATTGTAATTATCGACAAAACCAATAATTTTGAATAGTGGTCTCCTCGATAAAGCGTCGACTGCCTTGTTCTCCATACTCGAACGATATTGAATTTCAAAGTCATAGCCCATAAGTTTGGTTAACCACTTCTGATGATTGGTACTAACGACTTGTTGTTCCAAAAGAAATTTAAGACTACGTTGGTATGTTCGTACAATAAATTTCCATCTCAATAACTATGGCCGGCACTTTTGGATGGCAAAGATAGCTTTAAGCTCTCGTTCATAAATTGATCCCTGGCGAGCTAACCAAGGAGAGCTTGACTGAAAAATGCAATGAACTGACCCTCATGCATTGATACTACCCCAAGTCCACAACTCGAGGCATCAACCTCAGTGACAAAAAATTTAGAAAAATTGGGTAATGGCGTAAAGGCACCGTAGTCATAGCTGTCTTTAGGCGATTAAATGTTTTTGTCACCTCTCAATCCCAATTAAAGTTGTCTTTCTGAAGCTGATTTGTCAATACCATACCCTGTTATTAATTTACGATAATATACTGTCAGAACCAAAATTCCTTGAAAATCCTTCAAGGTGTAGGGTGTCGGCCATTGAAGCATAGCTAGGATTTTGGACCGATCCACCACCACACCTTCAGACTAAATAATGTTCGAGATATTCAATTTGATGTTGTACAAAAAAGCATTTAGGCTTATTGACATAAAGACAATGCTCCTGTACTATCTTAAAGACTTGCTCCAAATTATGCTAATGAGTTTTTGCATTGTGGATAAACACCAGAGTATCATAAAAAAAAACTAAGACAAATTTACGAAGGAACAATAAAAAAATTTCATTCATCACAGCCTGAAATGTCAATGGTGGATTAGTAAGGCTAAACGACATTACCTAGAACTCATAGTAACCCTCGTGAGTACGAATTAGAAATATCCTCTGATTGGACTCGAATATGATGTTTCCTAGATTTTAAATCGAGTTTGAAAAAAATTTGTGCTCTGTGCAACTCATCGAATATTTTGTCGATAACCGGAAAAATAAACTTGTTGGGCATTACCACTTTGTCGAGGGCATGATAATCGACACAAAATCGTCGACTACCGTCTTTCTTTTTGACTACCAACACAGAACTGAAGAAAGAACTACAATCGTGTCGAATGAACCCAGTAGGCAACATCTCACTAACAAGTCTTTCTTTCTCATTTTTTGGAAATGGGGATAAAGACATGGTTTCACACACAGAGGCAATTGCCTATCCTTCAGAACGATGGCATGGTTCTCAATAGGAGCAGGAGGAAGCCCTATAGGGGTCTCAAACAAGCTCTGATACCGGTCAATTAATGGTTGAACATCTGCTGGGACATCTTCTGAATGCGAAGGCTCAAACTTTATAAATTGTAACACTCCAATAATACCCCTTCGCTGCCCCCTTTTATAGATAGCTTTCATCAAAGTTTTTAAGGAAACCAAATTCTTACAAAGTCGGGATTCCCAAGCAATTTCACAGTTTGGGTACCCACCGTGAACTTCATCGTCAACATAGCCCAATTCACGTCCATATCTCTTAGAGTCTGTAACCACTGCATTCCTATAATTATGTTAGAATTCCCCAACTCTAATGGCAAATTTCATCCTAATTATGCGACAAATCCCTTGGCTTTTGACAGAAAGTTCCATACCCATTAAAACTTCATAACTGCCACCGTGTTGTCCAAGACAGTTGAAATGTTGAACAAGTTTCGTCGAAATAAAATTGTATGTCGCCCCACTATCAAGTAAAACAATAACAAATGTACCTTCAATTTCTCATAGCAACTTCATAGTTCTTAGTGGAGTCAATCCCACTATAGAATTAATCGAAAGCTCTACGACGTTAGGGAATTGGTAAGTCACCTCCTCCTCAACCTCTTCTGTTGAATTGTCCCTGAATTTTGTCTCCTCGAAATCATGATAAATTAGCATTTGCAATTCTCAAAATTTATAGTGATGATTGATACCATTCTCGTCGCACTGGTAACACAATCCTTTTCTCGCTTTGCTTGTAATTTTGACTCAGTAAGCTTACTAAAATGAACATTTGATTTTGGCACAACCGTCTTTGCCAAAGTGTGACTATTTTCTTCGACCGTTTGAATTGCGGAATATGGGTCGTGTCTTGTATTGGGCATTGTAACGGAAGTCTTTTATGTTTAATTACGAGTGGTGCTTGTCGAATATGATGATCTAGCCTCCTTGAATCCACTAGGATTTTCATTAGTCATGAGGACGACAATTTTGTCTTCAATCCGTTGGCCGTTTGCATGATCTGACTTTACCGAATAGGTCTTAATACCAATAGTTTCGCTCAAATATCAGTTTGCAACCCGTTAATAAATTAAGCTTCCAGTATGTGATCGTGAAAGTCTCGAAAGGGAGCAATCAATTTCTCAAATTACAACCTATATCCTCTCACTGTGCCATCTTGTCGAACTGACAGTAATATCTTCGATAATGTACCTTAATGTGAAGAACAGAATCAGTTTAACAGTCGATCCCCAAGTTTGAAATGGTTGCCGACTGTCCTCACATTACAAGGCGAGAGCCTCTCCATCGAGGTGCACTGCCATTGCATCTATTTTTTCTGCCTCCGTCAAACATTGAAGAGCCAAATATTGCTGAACCCGAAATATCCAATTATCTGGATCCCCATTCTCGAACATCGACATCTCCAGACTTTTAAGCTGTTTGTCTCCTATCAGAATTTTGGTCATCTCATCTTGCCTTTAGCGAAAGAAAGTTTCTGGCTCTGGTGCGCAAAAATTGCTACACTGTTCACCAGCTAGGCTGAACGTCCTGTTGGTCCCCGACAATAGTTCTTTTCATCACTCTCGCCGACCAACTCTTCTTCCCCTTGCTGCTGTTTTCCCGCTCCTAAAACACGTGAGAAACTCACATCAGCGCAACCCTCATCGTGCGAATTTTTCGATACTTTCAACGTGGCCAATGACTCCAAGACGGAAGTCATGTCGACCTTCATGGTCTGGAGCAATGCTACATCTGCTTTCAGAGTACACAAATCAAGGAATACTTCTTCGTGGAAAGACCCCAATTGTGATCCGAGTTCCTCACGAACTTGGCCAATTCTGTCTTTGCTCGGAACATTTTTCCTTTTCCCTTTCTCTTTGCCATTGTGCTCTATTACCAATGATACAAACTCCACCGAATAACAGCTAACAACACCAAATCAGAGATGCAAGAAGATCAATTCAAGGCAATAAACACATAATTAAAGACTGTTTGAGAGGTACGTGCTCTCTCAAAACTTCAATTCTCAAGATGTCCCTTCTTTGCCCCCTCAAATCCCATAATAACCCATCTAAATTCCCTCTGGTCAACACAATAACTCATCATAAAAACCCACTCCCAACTAAGTACAATCACCAATCAAAATTCAACACCATATAAAAGATTTAATTCTCCCTTTTTTCCCCCTTCTATGAGTGAAGTGTAATGGTGGTAATGTATCACTTTTTCGGCAAGTCTGGTAGGCTCTAATGTCAACGATAGAGTACCTATTATATTTAGTGATACAATAAAAAAAATAGTAGGAAACAATAACGATCGACTCTTCGAGAGGTCTGATAGTTCTCTTTCTCAAATCAATATTTCAGAAAATATATTTGATAACTTTTAAGCACACTCTGCATTCCCTTTGAATACCCTCATTGCTCCAACTATCCCATAACTAACTTCCTTCTCTAAGTTCCCATATTACTACCTAAAACTACTAGAATTTTCTTAATCCCCACAATTACTTAGAGGGACCCAACAATTAGCACTGATTAACCATGACCTTGGGTTTCTCTCTAAATAGCAATCCGAGGCGTTTCTAAGTGACAATAGTAAAGATGCAAGTGTGAGTGTAATGAGTCAAAATTACATAAATTGAAAGCATAAGTTTCTAAGTATGCAGAATCATCTCCAAGACAGATTCCTGGGTTAGTATTCAATTGCTTGGATATTGCAAACTTTTCCCACTTGCCAGTGTTTTATCAGGTGCCATAAACAGCCTCACTGTGTTTTACTCACCTAGTAATTACATTAGGGACCATAGCAATGCACAAGAGCTATGACATCCACTCAAAACAGAATAAATAATTCATGTTGTTTTAGATTGAGGATTTTGTTCTTGAGAAGGGTTCTTCCCTTCTCTTCTTTGTAATTTATTTCTATCAATATAGTTTGTTTCTTATCAAAAAAATTCTAACAAATTATGATTTTGTTTACTTCGTAACTATTTTTTTCTTTTTCTAATTTCTCCCATGTTTAAGCACGGTTTCTTCATTAAATTTTTTTGGTTAAGGTTTTAAATCTTCCTTTAATGGAGATGTTCAATGTGGAGGATGGTTTTATTTGGAATCTTGGTAGTGTATGTTTTCATAAATATAGATTATTGACATTTTGTTCAATTTTTTTCCCCAAATTATCTTTGCCATATTAATTTTTTGGTGTTCTCCTTGCTGATGATTTTTTTTTTAATGATCTATTCTAAAAGTGTCTTGCCATTCAAAATATTTGTTATATTCTCATGGTTTATGTAGTGAACACAACGCCATCATCAGACCGCTTGTTAAAAGGTTCTACAAGCTTATATATCGCATCTGAAGGCTTACCTGTCTTGGAATCTTTAACAATTGTTACTCGTTCACTGCACAACTGCAAAGTATTTGGATATTATGGAGGAATTCAAAAGCTTATAGCATTGCTGAAAGGTTCAATTTTATGATTTTTAATTTGAAATCTTGAAAATCTAAATGTCATCCAGACTTAAAGCATTTATAGGGGATTTTACTCAGTACTGTCCAGTCGTTGATTTAGTAATAAATACATGGGAAAAATTGGCTGTGACCTTTACCTTTGGCTTGAATAAACACATTCCAGTGTTTTAGGCTTCTGTGTTTCTTGGTAGTTGCAATAACTATTATTTTATTTGATTCTTCTTGTTAAGTCATCGAACACAATCTTCTATGATTTCTTTTATGGGGGAAGTCTCCTGTGATTTGTTATGATTTCTTACCCCTTTCTTAGTTTGAAGTCAGATAAGGAATAGGAATTTATGTTCTTCGTATTATTGGTTACAAAATTTTATCAATTTCAGGGGCAGTTGTTCAACTTAAGACAACTGGTGCAGTTTTTGGTGATGAAAGCGTATGTAACGTAGTCATAGATGTAATTGGCGTTCTCCAACAGATACTTGTATATGTGGTTTTAATAGTGCACAATTTTATTAACTTGGATTTGATCCTATTGGAACACATGAATACTGATAGCTTTGTCTTGAAAAGCTCTCCTGTTGCTTCTGTTAGTTGTAACCTTTCTTCTAAGGAGGAAAAGTTACATTGGCGCCAGAAAGCAGTTGTGTCAGTGATGGAAGCTGGTGGCGTTAATTGGTTGTTAGGTAAGGTAGGCAAATTTAACTATTTAAATGAGACATTCGAACTTAGTAAAATGCAAAAGAATTTGTCTAGGATGTTTTGAATTGTAATGTTTGCATAAGAAACTCTCTTTGTCTGACTCTTCTTCATCTGTTTGTCCTTACATCTCTGTTGTTTTTTTTCTTCCTCTAACTTAAGATGGGAGGAAAATTTGTTCAAAAGATACAGCTTGAATTATAAAGTCTGGGAATTCATTTTTGAAATGAGGTGTCCTTCTATCGATGTTGTTTTGTAATTTGCTTGATCTAAGCAAATGTTTTATTTTCCAGAGCTCCTTCGCGGGGTTAGAAGGTTGAAGATGAAAGATTTGAAGATGGATATAATGCTTCAGTTTTTGACTCTAAGGATTCTCTGTTCTGCCTTGTCCGAGAATCCAAGGGGTCAAAATCATTTCAAAAGCCTTGGGGGACTTGAGGTTTTGTTGGATGGTCTTGGACTTCCGTCAAATAATTTCATATTGAAGGACTTTGTTGGCGTTGATGAGAAAAGGTATGCACTTACAGTTATTATTCAAAGTATAGTCAATTTGAATAGATATAATGCCAATAAAATAAATGAAGAGATTTTATACTTTTTCTTTGTGAGGTTTAGGACATGAGTGAATAGGTTAGAAAATCAGGGTTTTTTTTTTTTTTTTTGTTTGTGTAGAGGCATTAAGTTGATTTCTTACTTGAAAGAGAAATTAGTTCTTGCTTCGTTTGGGTAGTTGGAACATGAGAAATAGAGTAATCATCAGGCTATTCTTCTTTTTATTTTACATATTTCTTTCATTCGATTAAACATACACACGTGTTGCTCTTTCTATAGTCTAATAATGTCCAAAATATAAAGATACACGTCTGGTTGCCAATCTTAATAAAGTTATGTCCCTTCCTGCCAAAATTTGACTAATTTACAACTGATATAAGATAGGAACATATGGAAAAAAACTTTACGATTAAAGATAATCAACCTACTAAACAGAAAGTGATAGAAGATAATTTGATATAGAGTAATCATTATTAATATTTTTAAATTTTGTTTGAGTTAGCTGTCGTCCATAATTATTTTAGTATAAATTTATATATAACTTATGATGCAGTACAAACTCAGTCCCAGGTGGGCCAAAGCTCATTAATCATTTATTTTATTTTAGTTATTTATTTTTGCTTCTATTTAATAGTTGTTTGAGACATTAAATATTAGACTTTTAATATTAAACATTAGACTTTTGATATTGAAGTATTTCGTTTCCCTATGGGTTTTTCCATAATTTCTCCTAATTCCATGTTTCGATTACGAAACAAAACTTCCGTTGCACTAAGAAATCACAATCATTCCATTAGATTGAAACCTGGAGCAACTCCGCCCCACATTCGACCGTATACATATCCACACGCTGAAAAATGAGATCGAGAAGCTTGTGCGAGACATGACAACATCGTGTATTATTCAACCAAGCTGGAGTCCATACTCAAGTCCAGTTCTCTTGGTGAAGAAAAAAAATGGTGGTTGGAGGTTTTGTGTTGACTATCGGGAGTTAAACAAACTAACAGTGGCCGACAAGTTTCCATTACCAGTTATAGAGGATTTGATAGATGAATTACATGGAGTATCTTGTTTTTCTAAGTTGGACCTCAAGAGCGGTTATCATCAAATTCGCATGGAAATAAGTGATGTAGAGAAAACTGCATGTTGAACTCACGAAGGGCACTATGAGTTCCGTGTGATGCCCTTTGGGTTAACTAATGCACCCACCACTTTTCAAGCCACATCGACCATTCCTTTGTCGGTTTGTGTTAGTTTTCTTGGACGATAAATTGATTTATCGTCAGAGTCTTTCAGAACATTATGCTCATCTTTGTTCGTTCTCAGGGTGTTACTAGAAGATTAATTTTTTTTAAATGGTAAAAAGTGCACTTTCTTTCAAGATTTTGTGCACTGTTTAGGTCACCATATTAGTGCAAATGGTGTGGCCGCTGAGGAAGACAAGATTTGAGCTATGGTTGAATGGCCAATTCCTAAAAATGTAAAGGAGGTTTGAGGTTTTTTAGGGTTGATCGGATATTACCGCCGTTTTGTTAGAAATTATGGCATCATTGCAAGATCATTCACCGAGTTATTGAGGAAATGAGATTTCACTTGGGAGAATACGGCTCAGAAAACCTTTGATGAATTAAAGAAAATGATGTCAGAAACACCCCTGTTAGCTTTATCTAATTTCTCAATGGAATTTGAATTGGAGGTGGATGCTTCAGACGAAGGTTTAGGGGCGGTCCTCTTGCAATCTAAATATCCTATTGCATTTTTAGTAAAGGATTATCGGATAGGATTAAAAGAAAATCCATTTATGAGAGGGAGTTAATGTTTTTGGTGCTTGCGGTACATAAATGGAGGTCGTATCTATTGGGGCATTATTTTACTACATATACTGATCAACACTCCTTAAAGTTTTTGTTGGATCAACGAGTGATTACACTGGTGCAACAAAAATGGCTTGTGAAGTTGATAGGTTATGAATCTGACATTCGCTATAAACCTGGTAAAGAGAATCGTGTAGCAGATACTTTATCTTGCCAGGGAGGCTGGTAGGAAGAAGAGTTTTTTTTGACTCTTTCAGGTCCTCATCACTTAGATATGGAGATTTTGGCTCGAGAAATATATGAGGATCTTGAACTTTGTAAAATTCTGGAGAAAATATTGCAAAACATCTACGATGATCAAAGGTATGCTATTTCTAATAGGGTGTTATTAAGAATCGAATCTTAATTCCACCCAATTCTTTGATTAAGAAAAAATTATTGGAGGAGTTTCACTCTACTCCTATGAGCGGACACACCGACACTTGGCGTTTTTTGAAAAGATTGAGTGCAAGTGTGTATTGGCAGGGATTAGCAGAAAATGTTAAACGAGTAGTAGAAAATTGTGAAATTTGTCAAAGGAACAAAACAGAATCCACTAGTCCAGCCGAGCTATTGCTGCTGCTGCCCATTCCATGGGAAGACGTCTCGATGGATTGGGGTTACAATTTTATATTGGTAGTTGTGGATTCGATGAAGGGAATATCTGAAGTTTTTTGTAAAGAAATTATACTAGTCCATGATATCCGGAGAAGCATAGTCAGCGATAGAGACCAAGTGTTTACCAGCTTATTTTGGCGAGAACTATTCAAGTTGCAATGGACAAAGTTAAAAATGAGCTCTGCTTATCACCCCCAAACGAACGGGCAAACCGAAGTTCTTAACCGTTGCTTAGAAACCTATCTTCGATGTTTCACTTTTGATCAACATCGTCATTGGAATAAATAGCTTAATTGGGTGAGATATTGGTATAACACTAATTTCCAAGTTACCATCAACACTACCCCCTTTCGTGCTCTATATGGACACCAACTTTGTTATGTTGTTGTGGTGGTAAAACGTCAATGAGTTTCGTGGATCAGTGGCTCTGGGCAAGAGATATACAATTGAAAATTCTTCGACACAATCTTGAATAGATACAAGAAAGGATGAAAAGATATGCTAATGCTTCTCGTGTGGACAAGGAATTTCAAATTGGGGACTTAGTTTAGTTAAAACTTAGTCCATACCGTCAAGTTTCAATTTATAATCGGAGGCATTGCTAATTGTCCCCAAAATATTTTGAACCCTTTAAAATAATCTCGCTGGTTGGGGCAATAGCCTATCGACTTAAGCTACCTGAGGATTCCAAAGCTCGTCCAGTTCTCCTTGTCTCCAAGTTCAAGAAGGTGGTTGATAAACATGTTCCCTCATCTGTTCCAATTGTTTGAGACAACTTACATCCCAATGCGAATTGTCAATTTTTAGAGAAGGTGCTAAAACGACAAATGGGATTGCGCGGAGTGCAAGCTTTAATTCAATGGGCCGGTTCTGTTCTACCGAAGACGAAGCAACTTGGGAATTGTGTACAAATATGTGATATCGTTTTCCCTCCTTTGACCTTGAGGACAAGGTCCTTGTTGAAGAGGGGAGTAGTGATGCATTTGGTCTTACAAGAAGGGAGAAAGGGAAGTTTGGTAATGGTTACTATAGGAAGAGGTTGAAGCAGTTGCACATTAAGGAAGTTGCTGATTTGGACAATGGTTACCAAGTGGGTGAAGGTATTTGGCTGGGAAGAGAGGAGAGGGAAGGACATGTTGAAACTGTTAAAAACTTCCAGAGAGAAGCAGGAAATTCCAAACCTATGGAGTCCGGGTTTGTGGTGTGTTTGTGTTGTTATGTACTATAACTAGTGTCTTTCTTTTAGTTGTAATGTATTCCGTTGGTGTTTGTTGTTTGATTTTGGTGTGTAATGTACTTTGAGTTGAAATTAGTGGTAGATTAACGAAAGGGAATAAATCCATTATTATTCCCTTGAAATAAAAAAAAGGTTATTTTTACCCAATGGTTACCGTAGGAAGAGGTTGGGATATGAAGCAGTTGCACATTAAGGAAGTTGCTGATTTGGACAACGGTTTCCAAGTGGGTGAAGGTATTTGGCTGGGAAGAAAGGAGAGGGAAGGACATGTTGAAACTGTTAAAAACTTCCAGAGAGAAGCAGCAAATTCCAAACCTATGGAGTCCGGGTTTGTGGTGTGTTTGTGTTGTTATGTACTATAACTAGTGTCTTTCTTTTAGTTGTAATGTATTCCGTTGGTGTTTGTTGTTTGATTTTGGTGTGTAATGTACTTTGAGTTGAAATTAGTGGTAGATTAACGAAAGGGAATAAATCCATTATTATTCCCTTGAAATAAAAAAAAGGTTATTTTTACCCAATGGTTACCGTAGGAAGAGGTTGGGATATGAAGCAGTTGCACGTTAAGGAAGTTGCTGATTTGGACAACGGTTTCCAAGTGGGTGAAGGTATTTGGCTTGGAAGAAAGGAGAGGGAAGGACTTGTTGAAACTGTTAAAAACTTCCAGAGAGAAGCAGCAAATTCCAAACCTATGGAGTCCGGGTTTGTGGTGTGTTTGTGTTGTTATGTACCGTAACTAGTGTCTTTCTTTTAGTTGTAATGTATTCCGTTGGTGTTTGTTGTTTGATTTTGCTGTGTAATGTACTTTGAGTTGAAATTAGTGGTAGATTAATGAAAGGGAATAAATCCATTATTATTCCCTTGAAATAAAAAAAAGGTTATTTTTGTTCATTTCTTCTTTAGTATTTCCATGGATTCTTTCAATTTGTTGACACATGGAGTCTCAACTTGTTTTGGTTGACAGTTTCCCTCAATTAGCCTTGATTTATTGTTGTCAACGTGATTGCAGGAATGAGAATGCATTTTTCCATGAGTTGCAGCTACATGTTCTTTCTCTACAGGTTCTTAGAGAGGCTGTGTATCCTCAATATCTTCATTCCATATATTCCATTATTTTCCATCATCTTATCTAAATGATAATTTCATTCACCAATGGAAGTTGCCAATTCTTCTTGTCAGAACAGAAATTATTAATTATGATCATGCATTATATGAACACTCTTGAACATGCACAATGTAAGGATATCCAATCGGTGAAATATATAATTTTATTTGTACTCTCTCTCTCTCTCTTTTGGTTACAAAATCCTTAACCGGATCCAGTTTTGGGAATTTGAATAACTTGCAGTTTTTGTGCGAAAATGGTAGAATCCATAAGTTTGCTAATAGTCTTTGTGCACCTGCTTTCATCCTTCAAGATTATGAACAGCATACTGTGGATTCGCCTAGGATGCATGATATTCAGTCTTCTAAACTTGACAATGAAAAGGAGAATTTTTTAGAAACTCAATCAGTTGAGTTATTGGCTGCTCTTCGAGGGCATCCCTCTTGTTCTCAGTTGTGGGATAATTATACTGTTAAGTTATCTAGTGTGCTCTGTTCTTTTCTTTTTGTACCAGAACATGATAAAGCTTGTCATATTCAAATACCTTCTGGTCGAGCATCCATGCCAATTTCTTCAATGTATGGTGAGCTTTCAATCAGATGGTTCATACGAGTTCTTCAAACTGTGTTCCCTTGTATAAAAGCCTGTTCAAATCAAAACAAGCTTCCAAGCACCCTAAGGTGAATTGCAAGGACTGCATACAGTAATTTGTTTGCAGATTTTTTAAAGATGTACTAGAAGGAAAACATCAAACAAAATGTCATTATTTATGACTTATGCTATGAAACTCTTGTTTTCCTTATTTTTTTTTTATCTATTTTTTGCAGGGTTTTTGTCCACGCATTGCAGCAGTGCATTCTTACTGAATTTAGAAGGATTCTCGTTTCTTCTCCAATCTCACTTGAAGTATTTCGGGATGAGGGGATGTATGACCTTTTATTTTCTGAAAACATTTTCTATTGTGGACCTGCTTTTGAGGGGTTTTCTGAAGAATATAGTACAGTTAGGGAAGGGTCTCAAGGGAAACCTTGTATCAATTTCGATAAAAATGGTGGAGTGAAGGTTCTTGGGGCCGATATTCTGCAAATAGAAGTGATTTCAATGGTGGAATTCGCCGCAACCTCCTGTGGAAGTACACACAACTTGGTAAGGTTATTCTTTAACTGCTCCCGATGTTGTTTTCTGCAGCATCCTATCCTCTTAGAAATGTTATTTTTTATTAGATTTCTTAGACACATGTTTTTCAGTCTTACCTGACTACTCCATTGTTTTAATTGGTTCATAGATTAGATGCTAGGATGATTTTAACATCTTTTTTTAATCAATAGAGGTTGCTATCAAGTTTGTAAAAAGAACCAAATTCTTGTTGGAAATTCATTCTATAATTATGTATGACCACAAAAAAAGTATGAAAGGCTTTTTACTTGTTTTTTTTCTTATTCTTTATATATTATACCGGATTTCATCCTTTTCCTCTTAGATTGTTATTCTTTATAGGACTTCTTAGGTACAGTTTTTCAGTCGTACGTGATGACTCCATTGTTTTAATTGGTTCATAAATTAGAAGCTTAAAATGATTTTAATATATATTTTTTTTCAATCAATAGAGGTTGTTTTTCGGTCTTACCTGATTACTTCAGTGTTGTAATTGGTTCATAAATTAGAAACTAGAATGATTTCAATATCTTTTTTCAATCAACAGAGGTTGCAAGCATTTTTTTTTTAAATATTATTATATTTTGTACATTTTAAGTAGATTTGGCTAGCATAGATAAATATATGTCGATATTTTATAACTTAAAACACAAGATTTACAAGTGAGTATGTTTAAAATTGCCAGTAGAGTTGCTCATTATCTTTACGGTTAATCACTGTGTCTCATCGAACTATATGCGACTTCTTCCCTTGTGCATGACCCTACCAAGAGAATTCTTTCACTATCTTTGCCATCAACTTGGCCTTTGCGCTAGATAATTTGAAAAAGTGATATAGAATATACATGAATACCATTGAAGCTGAATGAATAAGAGTAATCCTGGCTCCTAAAGAAAACAAGCATTTTTCGGACCATCTACTATTTTTCTACCTAATAAAAGACATTAAAATCCTAAGTATGTTATACTTTCCTATGATCTAACTTCCATTTTCCTCGTCCAGTATTTTGTAGCTATTGTATACTTTTCAAGCTGTTTGTTGCTTTACAAAAGAATTGAACAAAATGGCGTAACACTTCTTTTTAGAACTTAAATTTGAAAAGAAAGTATGATTTTTTATCCTCCCTTGTTCTACTTTTTTTTGGATAAATACAAAGCATTATGTCAATTTGGGGTTGTTTTGCCCTGACATTGTCTGTATAAGACAACCATGAAGACAAGTAGATCATAATGTGTGTTTCTTCAGTGGTCTTTGTCCAAAGATTATCTATCTTGTTCGTGGATGAAGTATTTTCATGACGTTTTTATAGGAAACGGAATTTTGATTTGATTAGAAAGAAGATGGGAAAGAGGAGAATACAACGTATAAATACATGTAAATTTGCTTCTTATCTATTTCGTTTTGTAATAAACTTTTTTTCCTTTTAACTGTCATAAAAAAGTTGCATTCCATTTTGTAATTAAATTGTCCATAGGGCTAATAGCAAATGTTTTTTTCCCTCTCATATCACAACTTTTAAGAGGCTTCAAAACACATTTACCTTGCAAAATTATCACAACTTTCTTTTAATAAGAAGAAAAATATAACTTGAAAGTTCAAATCTTCTAATTCTTCGTATATTTCATTTATATGATGAAAATATTTATACACAAAATTGAAATATAAATAAGGAAGCCCTTATTCAATTAAAATCAAGTCCCCATTAATTAAGGAAGTATTAATCCTCCTTAATATTTACACCTTTTAACACTTCCCCTCAAGTTGGAACTAAATGTCAATCATGCTCAACTTGTTACAAAGATAATTTACCACACAATTGGGTATTCTAAAACAGGCCCACCAAGACCTAATCTCAATTAGACCTACCAAAGTAACACAACAACACACCAATTTTCTGAAAGAGAATTGTGCTGGCTAGGTTTTCCTTGTAACCCTTCTTTCGCAGCTCTACTCACTAGGGTAGAATGTAGAACAAAAGAAGGAAAAAAAATGTTTCGCACTCTGCTCACAAGGGCAATATGAAGAACGGAAAAAGTTTCGCATCTTTGCTCAAAATTTGAACAATAGTAAGAAATCCAATATCGCAACCAAAAAAAAAAAACCCAAAATCAAAATTTACTTTGCTTTCTAAACAAGTCCATAATACCCGATCTTTTCCTCCAAAGCAACACAACAATTGTGGCAGAAAAAGACAAAGATAAATACGGTTGAAACAACAAACAAAAACACACAGCTGAACTCATAAGCAGAGAATGTCGTAAAGCAGAGTTTGCCAAAGTTTGAAGAGTGGAGAACACCGCTGAAGGCTGAAGAGCAGAGAAGTCGAGGATCTCCGACGAAAGCGCCGATGAAGGAGAATGCCAAAAATTGTGGATGCAGAGGGCGACGGCCTCTGCGCCGTTCTCCTCCTACAATTTGCTTAGTAGGGCAAACAAAAAGAAAAATTTCTGAACAGCGGCGAATAGAGACGACAATGGTGGTCTGACCAGCTAGAGTTTAAATTTATGCTCACTAGAAGAGAAAAAATTATTGTAACTCTGATACCATGTTAAAACAATACTATTGAAGAGAAAAATTATTCTTGATGTGTTTCATTTATATGGTGAAAACATTTATACACCAAATTAAAATGTAAATAAGGAAACTAATTCTTAAGGATATTAATTTATAATTCAATACAAAATCAAATCCCTATTCATTAGAAAAGTATTAATCCTTCCTAATATTTACACCTTCTAACAAAGAACAATAAAAATTTGTGAAAGATTTTGTAGTAGTGTTCGGTAGATAATTGTTTTTTTTTGGCTGCATTTGTATGCTTTTCTTAATTTTTATCATCATGTGGGTTTATCTTGGTGATTAGTTGAAGTGTGTTAAAATTGTTTTGCGTCATATAGGTTTATCTTGTTACCAGTTGAAGTGTGCCAAAATTGTTTTGCATCGTAGTTCTTGTGAAGTTTATGTTTTTTATAACTTCATTAAAAATGTTGTACTGTATCATTCTTGTGAAATTCTTGTTTTTATAATTATGCAGCCTGAATTATCTGCGTTATTAGATGCATTCGAACAGTCTGCTTCTAATCCAGAGGTTGCTAATATTATTGCAAAGAGCCTGCTTCGAATATTACAACTTTCAACCGAAAAAACTATTGCTTCATTTAAGACACTTGATGCTGTTTCTCGATTACTTCAAGTTGCTTGCATGCAAGCCCAAGAATATAGGAGGTCTAAAAATACAAAGTCTTCACCTGAGAATAGTTATGTTGAAGTAGTCATGCCCAACAGTTCTTGGATATCTAATTCACGTGAGATACCCCAAACTTGGCTTTGTTGCATGGAGACATCTGTAGAATTGTTTTCTGGATTTTTCTTAATAGGAGACGATGCAAAAAGTTTGGTTTTGCATAACTCCGCATGTATAGATTGCTTATTTGACTTATTTTGGGAAGAAAGTGTAAGGAATCATGTTTTCAAGCATATTCTTGAACTGATGAAGGTACTTTTCTACTTTTCATTATTTGGTGTTTACTTTTTTTTTAGCCACACTAAGTATATTTCAAGCAATAGTTATTTCCATCTGTCCTTTTCCCTGCACTTAATTATTTTTTTGTTAACCTCTAGTCTATTTTTGCCGCACTGTGTTTCAGAGTCTTCCATATTTTGAGGAAGATCAAAAGTCCAAATCGCTTCTTTGTTTTAAATATCTGGAAACCTTCACTCAAATAAAGGAGAGAGAGAAACGATTTGTGGAGCTGTCTATTGAGTTATTGGTTGGAATTAGGGAGATGCTTCTGATTGATCCTCCAGTATGTTCCTATACAGTCTTTTATTTATTTCTTACAATGCTGTCTTGTTATTTCTGCGAGTGCTGTATATTTTTCTTTTCATCTTTCCAAGTTGTCTGTAGGCTTATCATAGAACGAAGTTCTAATGCCCCCTATATTTGTTACTTCAGTACTATCAGGCTTTGTTTCGTGATGGAGAATGCTTTCTGCATATTGTCTCTTTACTGAATGGTAATGTCGACGAAGAAAGTGGTGAAATGCTTGCTTTGAATGTTCTTCAAACTCTGACTTATCTGCTTGCAAGCAATGATGTCTCAAAGGTAATTGTTAATGATTCTATTTTGCTTTGTATCTCCGTAGCTGGACTGATTGATCAATAATTGAGTTTTTATTTGTTTAAGAGGAAAGAAAGAGAATGTACGAGATTACTTGATAATCTGATTCTTCTCTATTTTAAACTTCTATAATCTTCGAGCAAGAGTGCCATATAGTTTATAAGAAAATATTAAGAAGTAGAAGGTACATAAAAGAGGAAGGAAAATGGATTCTCCTAAAAAGAGGACTAGCATGCTACACTTCACTAATAGCTGTGTCTGTCCATATGAAGAGAACTAAAGTTAAAGGTAGTTCCTTAAGTGCCTTATTACAAAGGTACCCGATATTGTCACACTAGTTACTTTTTGTCATCTTGTCCTCAAAGAATAAATCATTATAGCAAAGCTAATGCACCAAAAGTTTTATTTTGTAATCGAAACAAGTGAATAAAATAACACCAGAAAAATAACTTTCAAAATACAAAAAATTATGTCAATTGTTATAAATCTCTCTAACTATTATTAAAGTGAACCATTTTATAGAGTTTTTCAATAGTAGCATAAAAGGAACTTAATATTTTAGAAACTTAGAGAAATAAGAAACCTAAATAAAAAAAAAACTAATTAGATTAGGAAACTAATAAAATAGGAATAATAATATAGAAAATCTAATAGCATTATGGTTTGTCCTACATCAATCTCCTCTTCTCGAAGAAAACTCGTCCTCGAGTTTTGCAAGTGTAAAAGAACTTCTCTTGAATCAAATACGAATTTGACTTTTGCTGCTTCAAAAATTAAGGTTGGTAAATACTATAACATTCTTTTTTGAACCTCAATGGAGACATTAATATTTGCTTTAAATTGACTGCAAACCTCGTACAAAATAATAAAGTTTGATTTTTGAAATTGCTCAAATAACTCTAATCCCATTTTGCCACGTTTGTCGTTTATGATGCTTTGTTTAAAAAAGATTTGCTTTTGAGGTAGAACAATCTCATCACGTTTGTCGAAAATACTAGTTGACTCGCCTAACACCCTAAATGTCTTATTGTGAGATTCATTTGTCTCAGTTTTAACATCGTTATATGATAAAAGTTCTTGTTGGAGATAATGATCATCAAATTGAATGGTGCTTAAGAACAAGAATCGCCTTTTAGAGTTTGAATCCTATAATTCATTTATGGTGTTATAAGAATCGATGATGTGTAAGGTTCATTAGTGGCTGAATGACTGTCTTTTGAGCTAAATAATAGTTGTCGTCGATCATCGTCACAAGTCGACGATGATGGCTTTTCTTTTTAACTGTGGACAATGGCTGACTGATTTCAAAGTAAAAATTTGTAGCTGTCTACCACATTAAGGTTTAACGATGAATTTTTTCTGTTGTTTTTTCTCCATTAGTCATTGTTTTCTCGAGTGTCATTTGATTTGCTAAAATTGAATCTTTTTCTTTTTCCTAGTAGATTCATTGATAGGACGACCACTATTACAGCTAATATCAAGTTTGTGTTATTTGGTGTTGTATGACAATTGTGTATAAGATGGCATAGAGAGTGGTGGAATTAATGGGATTCTAAATATGAGCTATTCCTTTCTTTAACTGACAAAAGCGAGTTATTTATTGCATCTGTAAGTTGTTCATTATTTTCCATTGCTTTATGTTAGGAATATTTTAGTGGAGGGTAATATTTTAATTATCTAGTAAGTATAGGGGTAAAGGGGGTATTACACTTATAATTCAGTTATGATTTTGTGAGTTATATATGTGGGGGGAGGTGAGTGATACGGGGAGGAAAATATTGGGAAAAGTGGGAGAGAGGCTGAGGCTCTCGAATACCTCAGCAAAGGGAGAGAGTGGAGGCTTTGTAATTCCTCCACATTTGTGTTGGTGTGTGGTCCGATCTTTCTGGAATTACAATATAATTGTGGTTGTTTGTTTGATAATCATAGAGACCCTAACAATGGTATCAGAGCAACCTTACTTGGGGAAGAAGCAGACTCTGGTCGGAATGGAGAAATCAAGCGTGAGCAATGAATGGATGGCTCACGGTGAATGGTGGCAGACAATGGATTCCATCAAAGGGAGAGAGGCTGAGGCTCTCGAATACCTCAGCAAAGGGAGAGAGGGGAGGCTTTGTAATTCCTCCACATTTGTGTTGGTGTGTGGTTCGATCTTTCTGGAATTACAATATAATTGTGGTTGTTTGTTTGATAAGCACAGAGACCCTAACAATGGTATCAAAGCAACCTTACCTGGGGAAGAAGCAGACTCTGGTCGGAATGGAGAAATCAGGCGTGAGCAACGAATGGATGACTCACGGTGAATGGCGGCAGGCAATGGATTCCATCAAGGAAAATCTCGACCGGCTGCCAGAGATGAAGCGGATAATGGTGATGATCATGGTGAAGATTGACTTGCTAGCAGAAGCCTGGAATGCAGCACCTCCGAGGCAAAGGAGCACCAGAAATTTGAAGCTTAGCGACGAAGAGAGAAGAGACGAACCTGGAGGACTGTCGAGCTGTCAAGGAGAGCCGGAGCGATCGACCATTCGCCGACCCAGCCCAGCGACCACAGCGGTCACAAAGCCAGCCCCGGTCCGAGCCCTTCCTGCGAGCCCAGCGTGGTCCCTGGCGTTCGCTTCAGCTGCGTACACAGCGCCGAAACCCACCTTCGTTAGCCCACCATTTCGCTCGGCGTTTCGCTGGTTACCAGATGCAGAGTTTTTGTCAAAGAGAGAGAAGCAAGGCGCAAAGGAGAGCAAAGAAGTCGGCTCACGAATCTGGCGAGGAGTAGCAGGAAGAAACAGTGCAGAGGGAGGAAGAGAAATGGGCCCTCCTTCAACCAACTGGACCGGGTCCAGGGAAGAGTGGGGCCAGCCCACACAAATTGGGCTTAACAACCCAGTCACCAATCTAGTTTTGGGGCCAAAATCTTCCAGTGAGCCCAGCTCGAATTCGACCTTCACTGCATACGCACGCCGCTGTGGGTTTAAGATTTTTAATCCCACTTTAAGGACAAGGTGGAATTTTAGGCGGCTGGAATTGTTAGGAATATTTTAGGGGAGGGTAATATTTTAATTATCTAGTAGTTATAGGGGTAAAGGGAGTATTAGACTTATAATTCAGTTATGATTTTGTGGGTTATATATGTGCGGGGAGGTGAGTGATACGGGGAGGAAAATATTGGGAAAAGTGGAAGAGAGGCTGAGGCTCTCGACCATCTCAGCAAAGGGAGAGAGTGGAGGCTCTGTAATTCCTCCACATTTGTGTTGGTGTGTGGTCCGATCTTTCTGGAATTGCAATATAATTGTGGTTGTTTGTTTGATAAGCACAGAGACCCTAACACTTTACAAGTTAATAGCAGAATTTTTGTATGCGCTCCTTGTTATTTGCTGACCTGTGTCAACTTTCCACTTAATATCCGTTGTAAGCGTGTTGATGTAAGCTTGCAGGCTGCATTTAAAGCTCTGGCTGGCAAGGGATACCAGACGTTCCAAGGTTTGCTTTTGGACTTTTGCCAGTGGCATTCTAGTGAAAAGCTTTTAAATGGTCTGCTTGATATGCTAGTTGATGGAGGGTTTGACACAAAAATGAACCCTATTATACAGGTGACTAGATGATGTGAACATTCTGCTGAATCTCTTTACAGCTCAGTTACTATTTCACTATATTGTTCTAATTTCTTTCAGATTAAGTAAATATTTTTTTGTCATTGTTCAGCATGATCGGGTGCTTGACTGATTATTGTTTATAATGTTCTATGTTAAGTATTTCTTGTCTTTTGTAGAATGAAGACGTGATCTTACTTTATTTGAGTGTTCTACAGAAGGTTTGTTCATGTTTTCTCTTCCATAGTTTTCTTTGGTATTATCATTTTTTGTTAGTTTGTTTTCCTATATTGTTACAATGTATTTTTGGTTGGGCAGAGCAGTGAGTTGCTGCAGCAAAATGGCCTTAGCGTATTTGAACAGTTGCTAAGGGATTCTATTTCCAACCGAGCTTCTTGTGTGAGAGCAGGAATGCTCAATTTCATTCTGGATTGGTTTTCTCAAGAAAATAATGATACTGTGATCTTGAAAATCACTCAGTTGATTCAGGTTATTGGTGGGCATAGCATATCTGGGATGGAAATTCGCAAGATCTTCTCTCTTCTACGTGGTGAGAAAGTTGGAACCCGACCTCAATATTGCTCCTTACTGTTGTCCAGTATTTTGTCAATGCTGAACGAGAAAGGGCCTACTGCTTTTTTTGACTTTAACGGGACTGATTCTGTAAGTCTATATGTTTTTCCAAATCCCTTGCTATTATTTGCTTGATTAAGACTTGTTTCGTTTAACAGCTAATCTTCACTGAAAATTTGAAGTGAATATGTAAAAACTTGATTACTAATCCTTATGGAAAAAGTAGAAAGCGAATAGGAATGACCTGCTACCTTGAAGATTGTGATTTTAGTTTGATTTGAAATTTGGGGAGTGAAATAGAAGTAATGTACAGCAGAAAATTATGGACTGAGTTATCTGCCTGCATTCTCTTCATTGGTCTCCATAAGTTTGAGAGGCATGTTGAATACTAAAGAGAAATAGAACATGTAAATTTTGGTTTTTTACTGTTTAACTTCTTAAATAAGAGGGCAGGATTGTGTGATCATTATTCTTGCAGAAATCTTGCCTCTTCTATATATGAATGCTGGATTCTTGATTTAGCTACTTGGTGTTTTGTGCTACTCAGTGTTGCAAAAGAATGATTCTGGATAAGGGAGCCTTTTATGAGATTTCATTTTGGTGACTTGAACTGTACTTAGTTGTATTGTCAAATGTATGTTTTAATAAATTTTAGATTATATACATTTGCACTAAAAAATATGGGTGATGGGGATTACTAGAAAAATTAGTAGAAACAAAATATATGCAAGGAGGGAGTTATTATATGAATAATTAGAAGAGCAAAATAAGTTTGAAAAGGCAGTAAAACAAAAATAGAGGTGGACAGAATGATGGACATTTAATTTATCTTAGATTACAAAAATTGATTAGTGCAGCAAAAATAGGAGTAAAGAGAGTGATAAGCATTTAATTTATTTTAAATTATATAAGTAAATTAAAAAAAAAACATTAATACAAAAGTATAGAAGAGAGAATACAAAGTGAATACAATTGAGGTGTGAGAAAGAAAATAGGTACGTAGTTTTAATTTCTTTTAAAAAATTATTACTAGAAACCTTTTATTTTATAGTGTGTGTGTGTGTATATATATATATATAAATAAATTAGTAAAACAAAATGTGGGTGAAGAGATAGTACAAAAAAAATAGAGGTGATAAGAGTAATAGATATTTAATTTCTTTTAAATTATATAAATAAATTAGTGTGAGAAAAAAGACTTTAGAATAACAAAAATAAGGGAGGTGAAAGAGTACACATAGTGAATTTTTTATGGGTATGAGAAAGAGTAGGTAATTTTAATAGTGCAAAGGTACGAGAAACAGTTTAATTAATTTAGACAAAAAAATTAGTGCAAAAGACTTTGGATAAAGTCCACTTTAAGCCTTAACCTTATGAGTCAATTGCGGTTGACTCCTCAAACTTTTTCTTTTGAACTGTTGGATCTTGACTTTTTGGACCATGAGTAAAAATGTTCTCAGTATTATAAAATCTGTTAAATTCATCACGTGCACAACGAATGATGCTCTCTTTTAACTTGTTGCTCTGGATGTCTTTATAACTCACTTTAAGATTTTCCAATGGAGAACATCTCCATTGTGAAAGTTGCAAAGATTGAAAAAGAAAGAGAGAGAGAACGAAGACCACCTCATTTCTTCTATAACTTCTTACTAAAGGATGAGGCACATGTGATAAAATCATTTTCACTCTCAGTCTCAATATAACAAATGGGCCGAACCCATTTGCTTTCTTCACAAAGAATAATGGACATCTCCTTCGGAAAAAAAGGGTGATGAAATTATTTTTATAAAATAGTGACCTTTTTTTTGTATTAATTATATGTCACTCTTCTGTTTGTTAATCTAGATTATTATTTGTATTTATTACTGTTTATAAGTTTTTTGAATATTTTATATAAATAAAATAATAAATTAGCAGAATAAAATAGCAGGCCAGTGAATATGAAATTGAGTAGAGTAGAATAGAGATGGTGTGAATATGAAATAGGGTCAAGTTTAATTTGAAAATTCATTTTGATTTATTTTATGACTACAAAAATAGTCAATGTTTCCTTTTAACGTAACATAGATATGTTGTGATGCGATATACTGGTTCTTTGTCATATATAATTCTAGGAAAGAAAGTTTGCTTTCATTCCCTTTCATGATGCCCTTTCCTAATTGTTGAAGTACGAATGCTTAGAAACCTTGTCTTACTTTTGATTCAGGGTATCATAATCAAAACGCCTATACAGTGGCCTCTCAGTAAGGGCTTTTCCTTTTCATGTTGGCTTAGAGTAGAGATGTTTCCTAGCAGTGGAGCATTGGGTCTTTTTAGCTTCCTTGCAGAAAATGGAAGAGGATGCTTTTCTGTTCTGTCAAAGGGCAATCTTATTTACGAGGTTAAAGCAATGTTTACATTTAAAAGTTATACTGTGTCAGTGTAGTGTCTGATATGTGGTATTCCCACCTTTTCAGTCAATGAATTTGAAGAGGCAATTTGTCCAATTACCGGTCAATGTTGTTCAAAAGAAGTGGCATTATCTTTGCATTACGCACAGCATAGGAAGAGCATTCTCTGGTGGTAGTTTATTGAGGTGCTATGTGGATGGTCATCTTATTTCTTCCGAAAGATGCAGGTTATTGTGATTCTTTGTTGTTACATTTTATCAATTTCGCAATTTTCAAATGAGATCTTTCTGACATTCCTTATTATGTTCTAAGATATGCAAAAGTCAATGAACTGCTAACATCTTGCACGGTTGGGGGGAAAATTATTCTGCCTTTAAATGAAGAAGACAGTGCTCGGGAATCAATTGGAGATGTTTATCCTTTTCTTGGTCAGATTGGTCCTATTTATTTGTTCAGCGATGCCATTTCCTCTGAGCAAGTGCAGGATATTTATACTCTTGGGCCAAACTATATTTATTCATTTCTCGATAATGATGTCGCTCCATTTTGCAACAGTCCATTGCCCAGTGGAATTCTTAATGCTAAAGATGGTCTTGCATCAAAAATTATCTTAGGGCTTAATGCTCAGGTTTCTTCTTGTTCAAGCGTGTACCATTTATCTTTATGTCTGATCTAACATAAGAAAAAGGACTCTATGTCATTTTTCAACAGTAAATTAATGTAGAAAGTGTTCCTCTTGCAGGCTAGTCATAGCAAAGCACTGTTTAATGTCTCACCTTCGTTGGATCTAGTGTTGGACAAGAGCTCTTTTGAAGCTAGTGTTTTGGCTGGTACGGAGTTGTGTTCAAGAAGATTACTGCAGCAGATTATTTATTGTGTAGGAGGTGTATCTGTGCTTTTTCCTCTGATTGCTCAGTCTGGCAGATATATATATGATAATAGAGGACAACCTGATCAGGAGTTAGTTCCACCTATTTCAAAATGTCATTTAATTGCTGAGGCAATTAAACTTATTGCTTCTGTCCTGGATGAGAATTTAGCAAATCAACAACAGATGCATTTTCTTTCTGGATTTTCAATTCTTGGATTTTTATTGCAATCAGTTCCTCGTCATCAAGTTAATTTGGAAACACTTTCAGCATTGAAACATCTTCTTAATGTTGTGGTAAATTGTGGTACGTTAAAAACACTCTCGGTTTTCCTTCATTGTTTTCTTTTTCTGGTATTCAACTGAGATTTACTTGCTAGTGTTGATCTACATAATTTCCTCCAGGTCTGGCAGAACTTCTCATTAGCGATGCCATATCCAACATATTCCTTAATCCTTTGATCTGGATTTTCTCTGGTTATGAGGTGCAGCGAGAACTTTATATGTTCCTCATCCAGCAGTTTGATAATGATTCTAGGTTGCTGAAGAGTCTATGCCAGCTTCCTCGAGTTCTTGATTTAATCCGCAAATTCTATGGGGAAAATAATGAGTATAAGTTTCTTTATGGAAGCAAGTTTTTCCTGGATTATACTTCCAAAGGAATTATTGGTGAAAGACCCAATGTAGAAGAAATACGAAAAATTCGTCTTCTTTTGCTGAGCCTAGGAGAAATGAGCCTTAGGTATTGTGCTTTGTTTGAGGATTATATTTGATACCCACTAAAAGGTTCCCTGCATCTATTTTCTTGCCTTTTCAGTTAACTTAGCTCTGAAGTAGCAGATAGTCAATCTTAATCTTTTCCAACTGAAGAAATTTTTCTTGAGATGTGCAGGCAGAATGTTGGAACAACAGACATAAAAGCTCTAATAGCCTTTTTTGAAACGAGTCAGGATTTAGCATGCATTGAGGATGTTTTGCATATGGTTATTCGTGCAGTCTCTCTAAAATCATTTCTTGCTTCGTTTCTTGAGCAAGTAAACTTGATTGGGGGCTGTCGTGTTTTCGTCAATCTGCTTCAGAGGTATTCCACATTCAATAATATTTTTTTATGGTGTTGTAACTATTTGACTTGTGAAACATGCATTTTCAAGTAATTTTTCATGAGGTTTATATCTAGAGAGCTTAATGACAGTTTTCAAAGGCAATATAGTGTGAAAAATGTGTCCTACCACTTGTTATCTGTTATGTTGCAATTGGATTCCTCTACTACTTTTTTCTCTGAGTAGAATTTTTCTTCTATCAGCTTCAAAAGATTGAAATAGGGAAAAAGAAGAGAAGTTGGAAGAGGCTGTTTGGGAATGTGCCTTACGTAAGGTGGCAGAGTGAGTTAATCATGTTAGTAGTGGAGTATTTTGTGAAGGGGGTATAAGAGAGGGAAGGCAGGGAACATGTATTGAATATTGTTGCATTACATTATTTAGAGAGTCTAGGAGTGGACTTGTCTATTGTTGCCTTACATTATTTACTGAGGCTAGAAGGGGGGATCGCCTGAGTCTAGTATTTTTCTGGGCTTGAGTTTAGATTATTAATAGAATGGAGTTTGTAATTGGGTTCGTCACACAACAATGGTATCAAAGCCAATTACCAAGGGTGTTGAACGGAAAAAGATGGAGAAGAACCTGTAGGGAATGAAGGTAGCACAGTTGGGAACTCAAGTTTAGTGTTACTGAAAACGGAGGAGACCCATAAAGTGTTATTAGAGTTGCTGGTTGAATTGCATTTGTTGAGGGAAGTTAGTTGTTACTCATTGGAGAATAGAACCAATGAGTCACCGATTAAGGTCATGGAAAAGGGGATAGCTTCCTCAATAACTAACCCTGGTTCGAAAGGGGTCGTGTGCCCTTTGGAGGAAGTTTCCACGGAGGTGCTTGTTAGGAATGAAATAGAGAAGCAAGAGATCACGAGCATATCTTTCTTTCATAACTTTAACTTGATTTAAATTTAAAATGAAGGGTAAAATGCAAGACCCTAATTTTTTGTTCATTTACAGATTAAAACTTAAACTATTTTTTTAATAAATGGAACCTTCATCTTTTAGCTGTCAGCAATTTGAACTTTGTTGTCTATTATTAGTTAAATCCAGTACGTGTATACCACGTTTTTCATTTACTGAAATGTTTTAACTTGATTTCTCCTTCATTTGATGGTTTCGAAACTAATTTTAATTTTTGACATGCGATCAATAATGTATGAATTTTTCAAGGAAGATATCAATAGAGTTCGAAATCGGGTTAGAAATCACTAGAGGAGATAGAAGTTGTGTTCAAATGCCCTATTAAATTGAAAACACGGTATACACGTTCTAGCTTTAACAGACAAAATTGATGAAAAGGTCCAAATTGCTAGCAACTAAAAGTGGAGGTTTAATTTGTTTTTAAATAAAAAAAAATTTAAGGTTTAATTTGTGAATGATAGAAAACTTCAAGGAATAAATTGCACTTTGCTCTATAATAAATATTTATGTGCACTAACAAATTAGAGTTACACTTCAACGAGGATGTTACAAGCTATAGTAGTTGGACTTTTGAGATTGGTGGATTGGTTGCGCTTCTTTATGTGCTATTTTTCCAACCATCTATCGTTTGTCATGTAATAAAAATTATTTTGTTGCATCTCTTTTATTGCGAGTGAAGCAAACAACTTTGCATTTGACCTTCTATCCAGATATTAATAGCTCTGAGTTGGTTGAGCTTTCCAATTTTCATGCAATTATGTCTTCTTTCTCTCCAATAATGAGATGCTCGATGGCAGGCAAAAGATGATTTTGTGATCCTCAGACAAACTTTTTCTCTAGATCATTTTTATCTCGGCTAACTTATGTTTCTTCCAAGAATTTTTATTTTCTTAACTTTGTTTGGAAGAAAGAAGACTCGTTCAAACTTCTAAGTGTTCGTGTGGATTCTTATAAAGGAAAAAATTGAGAAGAGAAACCTCTTCTTGGCCTTTTCTCTTCATGTTTTTCTTTATGCAAATGGCTTGAGAAAACTAACATTCACATTATGATTAACCGTGAGCTTATAGATGCAAATTTTTCTCTTTCTTCAATTAAAATGTGTGGGTGTATATTGACATTCAGAGATTCCTTGATGAGATTTTCAATGGTGAAGAAATGTCTACAAAGTGGAAGCTAATCTTGAAACTAGGTGTTTTGACGATTTTTTATATTATCTATCTAGCTCCATCACAATGTATTTTCTTTGAAGACAAAAAGCCAAACTATCGTTCCTTTATGATAAAGTTATTTTCATGATTGCTAATGGGCCTATAATTCTAAGTTTTTCTTAGAATTTTTCGTTTTAGTTTGATTCTCTCTAATTGGAGAAAAATCGTTGTAAACGAAGTAATGTTTCTCTTTGCTTTGTCTTGAGAAGGGTTCTTCTCTTTTCTTTTCTATATTTTCTTTCTATGAATATACAATGTTTCTTATACAAAGAAATATATGCTTCTCTTGCTTTAATTGTGGTAGTGGCTTTCCTACGAGATAAGACAAGAAATATCTATAAAGAAGGCATACAACCAGGGAAAACTCGTAAATCTCTTAAAATAAGGTCAAATGAAATGGAAAAGTGACTGATGTCTATTTATGAAGAGCCAAATACAGAGCCGGGAGGGAAATAGGCAAATTAGAGAGATAAGAAGTATTGGATTAGGGAGGGGAAAACAGAAAAATAATATTGGAAATTTGAAAATAATGGTCTATCTACTTCAATAGTCTAACCTAGATGTCTATTAATAAATGTCAAAATAGATAATTTGAAGCCTCTGAGTTTATAAGGTATATAAATAGTAGGATACTGATGAATAAAGATTCTAAATATTTCTTGCTATCTAATAAATATTACATATGCCATCTAATTATCGTAAAAATGAATGATCCTCTTCGTTCTCCTTTGGATCATGTTTAAATTGTTATTATATTACATAATTGTATTATAATGTATACTGACCTTTTTTCTTATATTTCTCTTACTTTTAATGAGTCCTTATTTTACATAGCTCATATTGTGAAGAATTCAAGTCATTTTCATCAAGAGGAATAGATAATATGTTTTCACTTTTTAAGGGCAAAATTATTTTTCTTGATTTGGCACTTTGCTCATCATTTTTTCATAGTTCTTTCCAAATTGAAATATGTAACATATTGTATCTTCTTTCAATGTCGCAGACTTTTTTATCCTCTTTTCAGTAATCTTTTCTTACTAATTCCCATATTTTTCTTAAAAAAGTGTATTCTTTCCACTTCGCCGTCACCATGATCATGGATTTTCTCGCAAGTGCATTTTCTCTTGAATTGATTAAGTATTGTGATTAACTGAATTATTTCCTATCCATATTATATAACTAAAAAAATTTACCTTTTTTTTCGTAGGGAGTTTGAGCCTATCAGATTGCTGAGCTTGCAGTTCCTCGGCAAACTTCTTGTTGGTATTCCTTATGAGAAGAAAGGCCCAAGGTTTTTCAATCTTCCTGCAAGATCCAGATCTCATTCAGAAGGCAATAGACACATCGGTTTGGGGACTCAACCAATTTTTTCAGCAATATCAGATAGGTTGTTCAGGTTCTCACTGACTGATAATCTATGTGCTACCTTATTTGACGTTCTTCTTGGTGGCGCAAGCCCCAAACAGGTGCTTTGACACAACTTCATCTGTTTTGTATGCTTCATTGTAATATCGCTTACAAAGTGATTTTTTTTTTTAATTAAAAAAGTTTTTTGTTTGCAGGTGTTACAAAAAAAGAATCAGGTTGACAGACAAAGAAGTAAAACGCAAGCTTCTCATTTTTTTCTGCCACAGATCTTGGTGCTTATTTTCAGGTTCCTATCTATTTGTGAAGACAGGTCTACAAGATTGAAAATAATAGTAGATCTCGTTGAGCTCCTTGACACGAATCCTTCAAATATTGAAGCATTTATGGTAATATTTACATTAGTTCTAGCCAATATGAAAAATTGATACTTGATTTTGTATTATGTCCTTGTTCTTTCTTCTAAGACAAAAGGTTGTAATTAGGAATATGGATGGCATGCCTGGTTAACAGCTGCTATAAGGCTTGATGCGTTTAAGGACTACAGGGATTCACAAAATCAATGTGTCAATAATATAAATGAGAGATGTTCTGCGAGGAACCTTTTCTGTGTTGTTCTTTCTTATTATATTGTTTCCATAAAGGGAGGTTGGCAACAGTTAGAAGAGACTGTTAACTTCCTACTGATGCAGTTTGAGCAAGTATGTTTGGATCTCCTTGGCATTAATGTATTCTGAATGTTATTCCCAAATGTAATAGTACAAGTGAAATCTGAGCTTGGTTTTTTGTTAAACTTCTCCTTTCAGGGCAATATCTTCTGCCGATTTGTACTTCGCGATATCTATGAAGATCTAAGTCGGAGGCTGGTGGACTTATCTGCTGAGGAGAATATTTTGGTTTCACAACCATGTCGAGACAATTCATTATATTTTCTAAGACTTGTCGATGAGATGCTTATAACAGAAATTGAGAATAAGTTGCCGGTACTTTACTTTGGGAGAAAATTCCTACAGATTATTATTTTTAATTCTAATCATACTTTGCTTTATTTATAAAGTCTTGTTAAAAGGAAATTCACAGAACACTAGTCACCGGGCTTCTTAGTGGAAATAAGCTGCAAAAAAACGCTTTGAAATATAATGATGTTAGAAGAGTCTTTAAGTGTTTCAGCTATTAATATTATTATAATATATTTTAATTTTCTTGCAGTTTCCTGGAACTGGCTCTGATTATTCTCTCTTCTCCTTGGACTTGGAAAGTCATAAAGATTACAACTCCGCTTTACAGGAGGTTTTGGAAGGTGAAAGTAATGAATGTGGATCTAGGTACTGTTTTTCTCATAGTTTCTTTTGCAGATAACCAATAGAAAAAAGAAAAGAAAAAGAACAAACATCTTTCCCTTGGAGGAGTCTCAAGAAAATGAGTTTGCTCTAGTACTTACTTTGTTCTGAACTAATATACGAAATGATATTTAGAGAGATGTGATGTTTTAAAGGATGTAGCTTATGCAAGGTGGTAGAGTAATTTTCATTTGTTGCATTTTTTCTTGTGGAAGCATCCAATCATATTTCATTTGAATATTCTCTTCTATGCATGTCATTTCTAGATAGACAGAAATTACAAAGAAGAGAATGAAAAAATCTTTTTCAAGAAGAAAACCTTCCATCTAAAACAATTTCTCTCCAATTAGAGAGAACAATAT